>JAYRBW010057391.1:0-10903 GCA_036023295.1 Invenusta paracnida | reverse complement strand
ATGACTTTCAAGGCCTGGAAAAAATATTTTGGAAATCCATGACTTTCCATGACTTTCCAGGACCGTGGGAACCCTGTTGAGCCCATGAAGGAATAGTTAGAGAGTACACTCTATTCCTCCATGACTTGAGCCAAATATGTAATCGTTATTCAAAATCTATCTCGTGTTACACAAATCACACACTAACTGAATGTGTATGGTCAGTATAGGCATGGTGCCTTGTTTTTGAAATGCGGTTGCTTTCAAGGTGAATAAAGGTGGTAAACTGTTTCATGGAATAACAAACATATCAACAAACAAATATCAACAAACAAATAACAACAAACTATTATTCAGTTTGATGTGTGAGGTAAGCTGACAGACAAACAACCGGTAAAGATTGGAAAATTGGATTCAGTGCCACTTTTACAAAAACAACAGTAATAATAAATATAGTTAGAAACTCTTGTCGAATGAAGAGGAAATGAAGCATACTATACACAACCTCAAATAGGTGAGTCTAGTCAAAGCAAAGCTTTAATTAGGCCGTGAGATACAATACTAAAATTGGCGAAGGTAAGGTATCTAGAACGTTAACATTGCTCAAAAACGAGATTAACTGTAAGACTATTCTCTTATTCTCTGTTAGGTAGGAGATTGTACGAGAATAGAGAAATACTAGCCTGATGGTGTGACTATCTTGCTTGCTACTGAGAGAATGAGTGAGCAGAGAGGCGTCTCCATGATAGCAAAGGAAAGGAGTGGGATGGCATCATAGTCTAGACAGATCAATACCACACCACTGCTCCGAAGTCATCTGCTCTGAGGGAGAGTAATGGAGAGCAGTAGACGCTCTAGTCTATTCTCTCTAGCCTAGATTCACTTTTGCGGTTTTATGTGCACACTGTCGCCTTCAATATTAGGCTAGTGCTGTGGTGGTAATGGATTGTATGCAATCAGCCTAGTCGTGCTGACTGATCAGGGGATCAATAAATCGAAATAGATTGCTCCCTCTGCCTTTTTGTAGAGCTGTGGTGAGACTCAAGGAATAATGGTAAATCGAGTCAGTCAAAGGACAGAAAAAACTAGGGTGATTAAAATGGAGAATATAACCTCGTCTCTAAGGGCCTCATGTTAGCGAAGTATACAGAAGAAAACAAACCCCACCACGTCGAACTAGTTTTGAAAATAGTTTTTTAATTTACTAGGGAGTATAATTGAAGGAAAACATTATTTGGCCGAAAATAAGCTTAGGAAATATATAATTAAGACTGTAAACATAAGTTAAGAGTAGAAAAGAAAAGAGAAATATAAAAGAAAATGAGATAATAGGAAAACAGACATGCTGAAAGAAAAGAAGAATAAAGAAAAAGAGCGAAAAGGGAGATGAAAAAATAGGAGTAAAGGAAATAAAGATAAAGAAGAAGGGATGTAAAAGGAGATGCAATGAAAGGGGATAGAGAGAAAACACAGAAAAAAGGAGGGGAGAAGGAAAATAAAGGAGAACAAAGGAATAGAGTGCAAACAAGAGAGAGAGTAAGAAATAGAAAATGAGCAAAAGGTATAACCTACACAACAGTGGAACATATATGAAAAGAAACACTTACTTTTCTTTAATTTAGCAAAAATCTTGACTTGAAGAGGATTGGAAAGTATTCGACGTCTGGGCATTCGCAGGTAGATATTGATGAAGCCACCTCTTCCAAGGTAACTCATTGTGGTAGTTGGAGGACTTCTATCCACTGCTCCACCAGCCCTCTCATGGGTTTCCCAGAGGGAAGAAGGGTCACCAGAACACAATGAACACGAGATTGCACCGTCATTTATGTTCAGATGGGGCTGTCTGTTCGTGCAGTTCTTCCAGGGGTTCTTGTCGTTCTTGCATCCGTGCATTAATGGAAGCATATCTATAGAGGAGAGGATAATACATGAGACAGAAGAGAAGAGGGTTAGTGACATGTAAGAGAACTCACGATTGTGACTGCTCTCGACATAGTTTATGTAGACCTGGATACCCCAGGAGGGCTCATCATAGTGAAAAATGCGGATGTTGATAGCTGAGGCAGTTTCCTGCTTAGAGCTGAAGACACCCCTGAAAACAACCGAGCTTCGGTTGAGTGTGAGTTGCTCGGGATTAACCAGTACAGAGTCGGGCCGGATTGTAATTACTGCAATGTAGAGGAGACACTATTGAACATTAACTACCAAAGATAGACGCACAGACCGACTACTATAGGGAGATAACATACTTTAATACTTCATGAATTTAATAATATATTACTTGTTTATTGTAATATCAAAGCATAAATGTTAATCATTCCTAAATAAAAGACAATACAAGCATTCCCTAGCATTAAAAAGTGATGAACATTAAATTAAAGTAAAAATGCTGTTAAACGATAATTAGAAAAATTGAGAAACAAACTGAACTAGATAGATACAAATTAAAAATGAAAAACAATACTAGTTTACGCCATCTCCGAACTACATACAGCGGTAGGTCATAAAGTTCTGACAAAATTTGTGTGTAATTTTGTCCGAACTTTATGAACTACTACTGTAATGTAATTTTGTGATATTGTACGCTAAGTAAATGAATAGGACATTGGATTAAATTCGACAGGAAAATATGCCAAACAGAATAACACCACTAAAAACACAGAAATTCCATAACAAGCACCAGTTTGATTTAATATTGAAACTAAAAAATTACATGGTCAAAAGACATCGATAGTAAAAAAGATAAAAAGACAAAATTCTATATAGCTGAGGCTCTCAAAGGAGCTACTAAAGCGAATCAAACTGGACCAACAAACATTGAAACAGTTAATAACTAATAACATAGTATGCAAAACTTGAACATTTCGAAAAAGTACACTATAGACGATTACATGTATATGGGTTATTATCAAAATATCCATCTCCTTTTCAATACAATTGAATTAAAATTTTAAGATGCTAAATTTCGTTTGCAGTAAGTGTTTTCAGTTGAAAACTTAGGCATGCTTAAAGAAATAGTTCTTACATCTCCGAACATTATGTAAACAATTGCAAAGAACATCAGCGACACACAGCTAGAGTGTTAAGTGTCCCATTTTGAAAACTCCACGTGAACAACAAACGACATTAATTATTTTTCTTATGGCATTGAATTGTATAGTCGAACAGACAGAAAATGTGTCCCTATTTAAACTAATATATATTATTTTGAAACACAAATTCCAAAATAACTAAGAATAAAAAAACATCTGACCTCCATGCATCCGAAATCATAATAAACAACAATCAACATTAGTGGATCAACTATTTAATACAATATTCTATTTTAAATTGTGTTTTTCAAATAAAGGAATTATGCTTTTTACTATACTGCTGATATCCCTAGTGAAATGGAATTAAAATATAAGTATAAATATTAAAAAAAATATATATATATTATAAGTTATACACAAATTAATTTCTTTGAAACTAATTATATAAACAATTAATCAAACTCCAATTATTTTATAACACTTTCATTCTTCAATTTTAGATTAGTGCAATAATTATATCTGGTATAATTATAAAACAATAGCTGTCAACCGTTATTGTAAAAAAAGGTTAACTTAGTAAAAAAAACATACTAAACAATTTACATCAGTGTAGAGGCCAAAAGCAATATATCAGAATACAAATATTTTTGGTAAAAATGTAGTAATCACATGTCTATGTCTGACTCATAAAATACTCAAAACATTTTATTTAGAGGATGACACATATTCGTGTACTTTATTTCAATGTTACAACGAAGCAGCCTGTGTAAAACAGGTATCCTATACCCTAACCGCAAAGCCAATTCCTGCCTTTTATTCTAAGAGGCAGAAAGTGCCATCCGAATTAAGGGAGAGGCACTTCTACACGAGTCGGTTACCTAAATACCAACCTGCGTTCCGCGCATTTCATCCCAAACTATGCGTTAAACAATATCGATCAGAAATACACACGTACAACTAGGAATCAATGTAGAAAATGCACGGAAAAAGTTACACAACAGTAACCCTTTAATTCAGCCACAGATAAACAAAATCTCTTTGTTTATCTATGAATTGAGCTCACCCATAAAATATTGATATGTATTTAAACGGTGTCTTCGAACGAATAAAACAACCGAAAATGCTTGCAAGAATGTAATTAAATTCTATCATTTAACCACGATTGAAAAACAATACAAGACTTTCAACTTATTTCAGACAAACCTATCTATATCAAAGAGAGCAAATTAATGCAAAGAAGGAAAAAAATAAACAATCTATAAAATTGACAGAGAAAAAAAGCGCTACTCGAATAACAACAAGTTTGCACATAAAGCTCTAGCTCTTCGAAATGGGACAATCAAACCATAATTTATTAAGAAGTTTTTAACTCTCTCCCTTAGCAGTAAAGTAAAGAGAAGCAAACAAAACATCTCGCTCTAAGAGAGAATTCATCTCTGGGACAAGAGGTCTGCCTGTCTGTCTGAACTGCTACCATACACATTCAATATTTTATGAGATACAAGGCGACGTTCATTTCGCAAGGCTAAAAAAAGAAGACATTCATCTAACATGCCCTTAGCTCACGAGCTTCAGACAGAGAGGTAAGGACACACGAAAGACAGGGACAAACAGACAGACAGACGCAATGTGGCGTGCGTTCAATAGTCGCGTGCCTGCCATTAGCTGAGTGGACAATCCAATGGGATATCAATGGGATGCAAGAGAAGTATCCTCACATATCTTCTTTAACTAGCTGGCTGGCTGGATTGCAGGCTGCCAACAACAACCGTAAAGCCTGCTAGTGGAAATCGGTAGACGAAGTAGACAGGCTGTGTTGAAGTACATTTCTAGCTCGGCTCTCTTCATCCAAACAAAACTGGCGATGATAGGGAATTTGGTAGACAATTTATTGCATTCCACCAAGCAAATACTAGTATATTATTATAGATAGGCAGACAAGGAGGCATACTACCCTACAGAGTAAAAACCTTTAGGTACTTAGTTACACATACAATTTAAGAAGACTGACTGACTGTTGCACTGTTAAGCAACCTAATACAAGAAAAGAATACGTGTTTGTTAGTAAGACCAGACAGTACACAAGAAAGTTTGATGATACATTGCTATAATAAATAATATGAACTGAATGTATAAGCACCACCGCCAAGTAGCAGAAAGCGCACCGCTTCTTGTTAATTGATTTATAGACCAAGCGGCGAACAAAAGTTACAAGTTAATTGTTGAACGACGCCATAGCTATAATGATGCCGTGCATCATATCATTTTCATTATAGATACTCACAGCGATATTAACACCAAATATATAAGGATACTTCAAACCATATAGACTGTTAATGAATTATCAACTGAAAACATTAAGATGCAATTCTGTTAATAGAAGAATAGTTGACGCAAGCACATACAGGCACTTGAGAGATTAATAATCAAGAGGTAACCATTACACTGTTATCTAATCTCTCACTCTGACAGACTACATTGAATTAGCCAGAAATATAATATAAACATGATCAAGAATAAGACTATCGCAACAGCTATCAACCATATAACCAGCTCTATTTATGCAAGTCGTCAAATTGTATAGATTTTTAAATTGTCGCAGGTAGACTTGTAAAGTCGAATAAACGAGATAAGAATTCCACACATTGAAATATTCGGGCAAAGGAATGTGGAATATTCTCCCCATAACACATTACACCAGATCTGCAGATAAAGTACAACTAACACATATATCACCATGAATACTTTACTCACCATCTGCTTCTGGGAATGACTTTGAAACACAAATTAGTAAAGCACCTGAAATAGAAAGAATGAAAGAGAAATAACGCCAAATAAAATAGAGGAATTATAACCAACAAGCAATAACAAAATTGATTGTGATTATTTATTTCTAAACTACATAGCAGTAACATTATCTACAAAATGATGAAACTAAATTTAGACACCGTAAGAGGTAATTAAAAGAAACATTACACAATATAGTCATATGTAATCATTATGTATGTAACACGAAATATACTCGTATGTATTTCTAAAATATTTTTATTCAAATGATAATGTATTATGTGACTATTCATAAAAAAATGCAAATTTTGATAATGTCATTAACAAACATATCAAATGTTTCACATGTGTTAATAAGGTTAATTGAACGATTTTGAACCTAAAAACTTGGCTAATAGTAATAGGAATCTTCTGACTTCATACTAAAACCATACTAAAGTTGACTCCTTAAATTTAAACACAATAAAAAAATGTAATACAATGTATAACAGCTTCCTTTTATTGTGATCAAAATGTTACAATAATATAAATAATAATAATACATGTTTATTAGATGCACTATGAGGAATAAAAGTATTTAACCAAGTAAACTGTTGCTGAAAAATAGCTTTTCCTATGTAAATATTATAATTTATTAATTATTACAGCAAGACAGTAATAATTGTATAGGGGTGTGTAAGTGCAATGTCTTACAATATCTTCAAAGAATAAAACAAATAAAAAATACAATAATGATAAAAATTAAATAAACGTTTTGTCTTATTAATAGGCATTTAGTAGAAATGTGGTTAATAGCTGTAATGGATTAAACATAAAGTTAATAAAAAATTAGATTTATGTAATAGAAGAATACATTTTAATAAAAAGCACAAATATAATAATAATAAAGTACAGTATTGATTAAAACTGATTAATTAAAAATAATTTATAATTTACAATTAATCAAAGAAATAGAAAAACAAAATTACAATTAGCCTCTCTATTCAAAATATAGATGGTACCTAGTGAAAAATTAAATTTGAATTTAAAGGAGCAATAATTTACAAACATAACATTTCAAGGTAAGGCCTAATTCAACTGTTTTACATTTGATTATGAGGTCTAATTTAAAAATAACTTACCATAATTATAAATTATAATATAGATTATTGAATTAAATGTAATATAATTATTTATTATAAAGTGTGTGTATACTGTATATACTCGCATATAAGTCAAGTAATTTAGGATAAATTATGAATTCAAAAGTATGGGGTCTACTTATATGTGAGTATTAAATATAATGTAAAGATACAAAATGTATTCCAATTTTACAACTCAAAAGTCGGGGGGGGGGTCGACTTATACGCATATATACAGTAATTAATCAATACTGATAATCATAAATGGGATACTATTATTAATCATTTAAACCTAACAAAGTTTTAAAAGATGACATCCTAGCTCTAATAATAACCATCTTGTCAAAAAACTAACCCCCTATGATAATAACTAAATTTCTTAATCAATAGCTTACTTACTAGAGAACTGTACCTCAGCATATAAAACCAAGTAAGTTATAATTTTGTTATCTTCAGAACACAACATTTAAGTGTGCTAAAAATTAAATTAACCAATAAATTAGATTATTTGAAATAGTTATTTTTTTATAAATAAATTTTAAACAAAATTATAAACACAATTATATATAAAACATATATGTAATTGATTAATTCAAATATAAACTAACGTTGTCATTAAAAAATTATAGGTCTTATAAAAATATGATTAACAATAGAATGACAAAAGTGGTCAAAATGACCAAGTATAAAAATACAATTTGTGACTACACTATGAATCAGAATTTTATGACACTATATATGACTTTTCCGAACTTTAGACAAGTGATATTTAACTCAATTTAAGTTGTTTATTTTCTCGAAATTTCATCATCATACCTAGGATGCCAGGACAATTATTTTGACCACTGGTTATTTACATGGTGTTAGTCAAAGGAATAATTTATAATATAGTAGACATTGATCACTGACAGCCATCATAACTTATACATAAAGTTTTGTATACAACAACAATGGCTACCAGGTTCATAAAGAAGGATTCTATATATTCTGCACCAGCTCATTGATGAGCGAATGCTGAGACACATTATGAAATGTACTGAACTCAAAGGTAAATGTGTTCTTGGTGAATGGACAATGTCTGTGAATAAACTGGAAATATTTATTTCGCTTTTATTCACAGACATTGTCCTACATCCGAGGTACAGATAGGATGCAAAAATATTCCCCTTCCAAGTTATTGGTCTCAAAAATGGGGTAGGTATTGAAATATTCAACAATTTGATTCTCATTCAAAATCTGAAAAAATCTACGATTTATCTGGTTTGATATCAAAAGCAAAAAAGGAACCAATTACAGACAGATAAATTTGCACTAATATCTACAATATGGGAACAATTTATTGAAAACTGTAAGCAACTTTATATTCATGATTAGAAACTAACTGTTGATGATTATTTATGACGAAATCCCATTGCTGATTTACTCAATATATGGCTAAAAAGCCAGATAAATTCGGCATAAAATGTTGGCTTTTGGTTGAAGTGGAAAGTAAATATTTGTGCAACAGAATGTCTCAGGAAAGACAAATCTCAAGCACAAGATATTCTGCTTTCTAGCTACATTGTGCTCACCATGATGAAAGGATTAGAAAATAAAGCTTACAACATGACACATGATAATTTTTTTTTACATTTTTATGACATTGCTCAAAGCTCAAAGGAACAGAATAAAAATCTTCTAGGAACCATTTGTCTAAACTGCCGTGAACTACCCCCATCTGTGTCTGAAATGAAAGGGTGTTCCTGTTTTATCAACTCATGTTTTCAAAACTGACTTTGGAATCATTATCATTGCTTATGAACCAAGGTTTTTTTGGCTAGTTAGTTTTTGAATGCACTAGAAAGCCTCTTTCTATTAGCCTGGAGAATAAAAATAAATTAATATTTATAAAATTCAAAAATATGTATAATATATGGAACATTATTAATTGTATAAACAATAAAAGATGATTAATATTACAGTTGAGTAGTACAATAAGTATTTTTATCACTTTCAAAGTCAGAGTTATTTAGTAAAAGTAATAGAAGATGATTAATGTTAGAGTAGTTCAATAAAAGTATTTTTAGTCACTTTCAGAGTCAGAGTTTTCTGATCCCTCCTTTAAATCTGGATATAGAGTGCATTTAGATGAATTATTTTCATAGCAGAGTATGATGGTATTTGTTGGATTGAAATCAGAAATGCTTGGAGAGTGCAATGTAATTGTCTTTAAGTGATGATGTCTGCAGGTGAGATCTCCAATCATTCTTAATTTTTTTCATTACACTGAACCAATCCTCACACGATGTTAGGAAAAAAATAATAAGTGCAAATACATCCTGGCAGTTTTTGTGTGGAAAAGGGCTTATTCACAGACACCCATTCAAGCTGATTGGTAAGAACATCAAATTCATAAATATAGATTTCCAAGGACAGCCACTGATTATACATAAATTCCACATCAACAGATGCTTGGAGGAAAGCTTGTCTGAAGTGGTTGATGAGTTGGGTAAGAGCTGTATCACACATTGTTGAAAATGACTCCTGTTGCAGCCACTGAGTGAGGTTGACAATATAGGTGGTTTTGAGAATATCAGTGTTGATGTCTCCAAATCATTTTTCTATACTGTTCAAAATTAAGTCAAGGAGTTTTAGCCTGTCATAGTAAAAAAACAGATTGCCACTAGTTTAATTTCATCATTTTGCTGCAACTTTGTCAGCATTGGTCAACTACTCTCCTTGTAGCTGGCAATAACTGCTGATGTGAAAGTGATGACCAGGAAAACATCATCCATAGTAACTGTTTCTGACAAGAGTTGACACAATATAGAGAGATGACTGATCACATTGTGCTTCATGTATGTAGTAGACAACTTTGGAGGTATAATTTTTATAAAAGCATCTTGCCTGCTGCTCCTTATTTATACCAACTGTACCAAGCAATTGTATGTTTTTCCAAATGTTGGCAAACAGTTTTGTAGCTCTAATAAAAATGTTATTAAGGACTTTTCTGATAGGAAGAAACTATAATTACAACAAAATTGATACAATTGGTAAGTTACAAAATCGGTCTTACTAAAAATGCTCAAACTTCTCTCCATTAGCCAAGATGCAATCTCGAAACCACCAAAGCATGCTGTTTGATACTATTTGACATAGTTCTTGAGCGAGTTGACCACACTCAGCTCAAATATCTTCTTTTGATTCTTGAATTGAACATGGCTTCACTGTGTAAACAATTGTTTTTAAGAACCCACCAGAGAAAGGTTGGTCATTCAATTGGTCCTCTGTATCCCAACTGTTGGTTGGGGAAAGTACTGTCTGGACAGCCATTCTCCAACTTTATCAGCATAATGAGGTGGTGACCCATCCTGCTGGAAATGAAAGTTCTCTAAATCAACAAGATTGGATGCAGTAGGAATAAATTGATTCACCAATATAGCAAGGGACCTGTCAGAGTTAATTGTTTCATTGAAAAAGGGCCATTAAGGCCATAACTGCAAATGCCCAGCCAAATGATCATACCTGGTAACTTTCTGTGGATCTAATAACCCACACTTCTAATAACAGGGTGTCCACGTTTGTTTAATAAAAAAATGAGAGGACATTCGAGGACAATTCGAGTACACACAAAAAAAATCGAGGACATTCATTTTTTGAAGTGGACACAAAAATTAACAATGAGCAATTTATAAATCAACACAAAATTTGATTAGATACTGACTGATTGATTGAGAAACCAAAAATTATATACACTTATGTACAAAAATATATTTATGCGCATGATAAAAAGCATCTACAGATTATTATGTATACCTAAAAATAAAATAGGTAGGTATAAAATATGAATAAAATAGGATGTATAATAGGATAACACAAGATTGTTACTAGTACTTGAACAACCACAACAAGTTTTCCAATAGTTTCCGCCTTTCAGCAAGAGATTGCACTAGTTCTGCTGCCCTTTCTTCTTCTTGTTGTACTTCTTGCAATGCTGTTGCTTGT
>JAYRBW010057369.1:0-10904 GCA_036023295.1 Invenusta paracnida | reverse complement strand
TTTCTGTTGAAATCTCTTTGGAGTCAGGGCTTGGAGTCCAAACATCTGTTCCATCTGAAATGTTGAAGATTTAAATTGTAGATAGATAATAGATATGTAATAGTATTTATCCCAATAGTATCTTGATAATTACGTTTTGTAATCTAATATACCATGTTTAATTAAAAAATAATATACTTAGATATTTTGATGTTCTTTATTATACTAAAATGATAATTGTACATGTACTCGTATATAATTGTTATGTGAAATGAAATATAAAACTTATCAACATTTTATTACTATAAAAACACGCCATTCCATTCTAAATAACATTAGCAATGCAGATACTTTATATTTAATACTTTATTTTATATTTTAAAATGTTTTCTCTTGTATTATAATATAATGAAAATAACCCTGGTTCATACAAATTACATATATCAGTAATTCTTTCTATTATTACCTTCAAATATTTTCTTGGAATTGTCGTCATCTCCTCCCTTGCTTGTGACTGTGACTTCGGGTTCTTTACCTTCAACTGAGATTTCTTTCTCGTTACATCGAGGTGGCATAGTTGTTGTTGTTTGTGCAGCTGGTGTTGTTGTGCTTTCTGTTGGCATTTCTGTTGTAGTTGTCCTAATTATTGTCTCTGAAGTAAATATAATTTTAACATAATTACTTTATGTTTAAAATTATTAAATTTACAACTTTTTAAATTTTTAGTATACAGTATAATGCTAAATAATTAAAAAATAACAATATATAGTATGATATTATTTTACTAATTTTATAAGTTTTGCAACGATTTTACAATTACTTTGTATGTATTACATAAGAAATTAATTTTATAATACAACTGACAAATACAATTAAATTAATTTCAATTTTAACTTATTTCCAAAGGTTACTTAAATATTAATAATTTTGTTAATCTATAGTATAATGGAGTTATTCATTTATCATATTTAATAGTGAATAATTGTTTAAATATACAATATTTTATGCTTCATTATCATTAAAATGTAATCATAACATATTTTAAAGTATTTGTTGGACATTTCTTCACCATAAAGTTTTCAAAAGGTGTATGAAATTATTTTGTTAGATCATGATATGTTTTTATTTAAAAAAATTCATAACAGTGATTACATAAATCTTAGTATTTTCCTCAATACTTTTATTGGAACTAATATTAATGTCTTTCTGTAACCAAAATAAATCCAAAAATGTTCAATACAACATTAATTAGACCTGATCTAAACATATATTCAAATATACAAAAACAAGCAGTTACCTGTTTCATAACAAACATAAAGTTCTAAGTCATCTACTGTAACAAGACCATCGATTTCCCGTGTAAATTCAAACTTCACATATGTGGCTGGACGTCCATCACTTTCCAATGTGGCGATTTCATCAGTGATTACTGACCCATCCCGCCTTGCAATCTACAAATTAAAAAATTGAAATATACTTTTTCCTACATTTCACTGCTGTAAGTGCAAATACAAAAATTGAAAATTAATAATTTTGCAAAGTAAATGTATTGCATGATTACCCGAGAATCTGTTCCAAATGTAATTCCATCATTGGAGAATGAAACTTTAACGAAATTCAAACCCGTGGTTGCAAGTCTGTATTTGCTGATGATAACGCGGGTGCCCTCCTTTGGAATGATACGGATTGTGAAACTGGGTGTTTTGGCTCTGCTCTGCCACTTTCCAGGAACGTCTGTAATAAAATGAGAAGGAACAATTTACGAAATGTATTAATTGTATATTCTAAAAAGTTAAAATTCAATTATGCAAACTACATTTAAAATAAGAGTATACATAAAGACTACCGTTTCATAACAAATTTGATAAACTAAAATTATATACACCTATTCAAATCTATAAAATATATACATATTATATTTTCTATATAAATAATATATAAACTTCAATAAACGAGTTTTAAAACATTATTAAAACATTTATGAATCTAAAAGCAAGTAAAAGCTATAAAATAAACATTTTGAAATCGTTTTGCGTTTTTTCCATGCACTGTACATAAGTATTGTATGTATTTATATTTTTTAATAAATGCGTGCCAAAACTAAATGATATAACAAAATATGAATATTAGTATTCAGACTTAAGCTAATCTTATAAACATTTCTTTGAATGCGCATCTATTGATTACATCAAAATATGTCAAAATTTATATGTGATGAAAACATCACAACACAATTCACATAAAACAAAAATAGAGAATTTATCCTCAATGTGCCGACTAATATATTGTTTAATATATTATAGTTTAATACATATTTTAAGATAATTAAGGTACTTAGTAACATAACTTAAGAGCACAGTTCATGGTCATATACATATATCTATAGTAAATATTTCTTTAAAGAAACCATAAAATATGAAAATGTGACTTTTTAAATATTATATTAACAAAAGAGTTTTTATAATAGTAAAGCTTACCTTTCACTACTTTAAATATCCCCTTTTCCAAATCGGATACATTTTGGAATCTGTAAGACTTATTTTCTCGCTCGCCCAATGTGACCATATCGAGCTCGCATCGCTTCAGTTTGGTAGTTGTCGCGTTATATACCAAAGTTGTTGTTGCTAAAATAGGTAAGAGAGGTAAGAATTGACAATAAAATAGGTTTATCTAAATCTAATATTTTGATAATATAGATGATAATAAAAATAATAATTATGTGCTATACTATAGATTCTCTAACTTATAAATACTAAATGAAATAAACCATTAGTTTAATGAATTCACTAATTCAAAGAAAATAGTCTACGATATTTGGAAACATTTTATCACACATAGCACACTTAATTTTATTAAATTGCGAAATTAACTAGTTTATGTAAATATAAAAAAATATAATATACAAGATAATAGTACAAATTGTAAAACAATTCTAAACAAAATAATTAGTAAAATAGTCTAAATGAAAAGTCTTAACTACAAGGAACATCAGATGATTTTGAGTAATAAATCCAGTATGCTTTAAATGATAAACTTTTTTTACATACTTTTATAACTCTTGTTTTTTATTTATATATAAAGTAATTTTGTAATTGATCAGTTATTTTTGTTTCATGCAAACCTTCTTAAAACAAACATATAGCAAACAACAAAGGTAACTTCTGTTAAAATGACTATTTCGGGACAAAATGAATGACCTACTTATGGGGATACATTTGCAGCAGTCTTCCTCGTTCACATATTTCTCCAGGGTCTTGTCATCTGTACAGACCTCTTCACACTTTTTTTTCTTTAATATTTCACGTGTAGCTGCATCACATGTGACGATATGACAGGGCTGAACAATAATTGACGTGCCTGGGTCTATTATCTTTCCCTCGTAGACGCACTGCAGTTTGTAGATCAGAATAATGTATGAAGATTTAACAAATCATTCAATAAAAGTATACTTTGTCATTTTCTTTGATAATTCTTTCCAAACGATATTATAAATTTTAAAACTTAATCGATACACAGATATCTTTATAAAATTACAATAAGTACTTATTTGATATAATACGCACAGATATTTAAGTAATAAAAAATGTTACTTATAAATTCATAATTATATATAGTAAATTATTATCACATATAGTAAACGTCTGGAAATTAGACAAAATATTAAATTAATTTTGGGTTTATGTGTTTTAGATATCGTTTAAATAATTCGAATATTTATATACATATTTTATTACGTTTTTATTTTTACATACATTAAATTAACATATTATTATATGTATGTATTATCAAAATTATTAATGCATATTATCATATATAAGTAATTTGGTTCTCATTTACAATACATCTGTAATTAAGGTACCGTATTTCTCCGCGTGTAAACCCCCCTCGCTTATGTTAAGAGCCTCAAAAATGTTATTTTTTTATGACCCGCGTATAGCCTTTCCCCCCTCTCTTTATACTTACCTTTTAGTCTTGGTACTTTATAATTATAGACTGTATAGTCAAACATATTAGTTCTAAAAACTATTTTTGTGAAGTTTATCATTACCTCACAAAATTAATTGTATTTGTACTTATACCTATGTAGTACTTATATCTATACCTACTTATTTTGATATTACCTAAATTAAATTTCTATCCATTTATGAATCTCAATTGTTTTAATTTCTTTTCGGACTCACGTATAAGCCCCCCCCCCTTACTGTTAGGGGCAAATATTAGCTTTACAGAAGGGCTTATAGGCTGAAAAATACGATATCCTAATTTAAGAAATAAGACCAATTAATAAGTTATCCAATCAAAGGATAGCATGTAATTATCGGTAAAAAATATTTGAATCTAAAATGAAATATTTACAATCAATTTTAATTAATTATATAATTGTAATAGCTTTTTAGTACACAAGTTTGCAAAATCCACATATTTACCTTTAAAATAATTTGTAAAGTTATGTTATTTAATAGTTTATTAGTAGTTACTTTTATTTATATGCAACAAAAATGGTCGATAGGCGATTGATGTACACAACTATAATGACTAGGAGGTGGTTTTGTAAGACAAAATAAATATATATACATTCGACTAAATTTTGACAAAAAGATATATACACACATGTGTAGAAAGATTTTTAAAATTAAATATTTGTATAATTGAGGCGCATAAATATAAAAATTTACAAAAATCTACTGGAAGCAAAACTCACTAAATATGGTTAAGCAAAAATGCACTATAAATAGTATAATGAATAGAAATATATTGACAAAATGACTAAATGCAGATAAATTAACCCATCTCAAATACAAATTATGGATATGAATTATTGATTTCTTAGTGAGAATTATTCACACCAATGAGCACAAAATATGCAGTGTCTATTTGTTTAATGTTTTTCAAAATTGAATTAGGTAGCCTGTTTACTTTTAAACAAAAGCAATATTTAAAAATTATTTTATCTCCATCACAAAAATAGAGATAATGATTTGACAAACTTAATGCTGCGACCATGATTAAAAGCAATTGATCTATTTATCTAATAACTTATAACCGGCGTGAGTTACTGACCAATTTCTTGGGGGTGGTAGTTGCAACTGGTGTTGTCGTGGTGCCGCCTGGAGTAGTGGTCACATCGCAATCCTTCTCGTCACGGCCATCCGAGCACTCAACTACTTTGTTACACCGGTGAGCGCAAAACTGGTTCTCACACTTGATCACGTTCTTATCAACGCAGTAGGCTGAGGATAGATGAAGGAGAAGGGAAGAGGACGATAGATGCGCGATTCGGAGACATGCAGGGCAGTAAAAGTTGGAATATACGAAACAAATAATAATGAAATAGTATATATTTTGCGGATTGTACTAAATGTTAAATTCCTTTAAATAATTAATCAATAATGTCGCAAAGTAAAATTTAAAAATATATTGTAATTACATGATTATCTTACTTTTAATGACAACGTATAAGGAAATGTTGAATGTAACAGGATAATAATTGTGAATCCAAAGTATGTACATATTACGAACTTAAACTGACACAAAACATGTTATCTCACGTGGTTTTGTGGTTCTTGGGCCAAGAGTTGTCGTCAGACAATCGGCGGTGTTCTTCAGTGTGCATGAGAACTTTCCGGTCATACAGAAGCTGCATGGTAGTATCGAAGGAACTTGTTTAAAATGTCATTATGTATAAATTATATACGTATATATATGTAGCATTAATATTATAATGTAGTAAAATAATGTGACTAGTATCAAATTAGCTGTAATGAAGAGAAAATAAATTGGTTTGATGATTTATTTAAATTTTACTAAACAGCTATCATCGGATAATAACTGTGTACCTCCTTAAGATTATATGCATGTACAGTTCCAGCATATCCGTATATATTTTTGTATAACCAGTTGCTAAGCTAACATTTACTAATACCCACTTCTTTATTATATTTATATAGAGCGCCATCCACCACATGAATATTATATAGTCATGCTCTCGATAATGTTGTAGCGTATGTAACATTAATGTTTTAGTTTTGTTTATTTTTGTACAAAAAAATATAGGACATAAACTCATAGATTAATAAATTTACAGAAGAAACAATTGATTAGAGAGAGAACAATTACTATATGTAGATAATCAATAATAAATTAAATATTTCTTTACAAATTCTATATGTTAAAATGCTTTTCAACTTATGTTGTTTCGATAAAAGGCTTTGACAAAGTAATTGTCTCTAGCAAATGATACAAAACAAAATTATTTGAATTAATTAAAACAATACATTGCAAAAGAGCATTGCAAAATAAAATAGACACTTGAACTTATCGAATTATCTAATATATTATCAACATATAAAAATAGCTCAATTTTGATTTTGATATCTTATCAAGTAAATACTGTATTTAATTGTATTATGTTTGTGTAGCCCAAAATAAATTTCATAAGAGACATTTACATATTGCTAAAGGTATGCCTACCATGTTTCACAATCCTTTTCAACCTTCTCTCCAGGCTTGTAGGTCTTGCCAGTCTTAGGATCGGTACATTGGCACTCAGTTCGTTTCATGCAAGCGTCTGAAAGAGGAACAAAGGAAAGACGAAACAAGTCAAAAACTACAAAATAAGAGAATTCAGGCCCTTGGCTATATAGTACAAAATATATTATACAATTATGTAGAAACAATTAATAAAAAAAATGAATATTTGTTGTACATGGCTACATTCCAGGAGCAAATTTACCGATAAAAATTTAGTGTATAATTGCGATTAGTATTCTTGTGTGCATTCGTATGTTTCTAGCTATGTAATACCCTAATATATTTCACCTGTACAAAGCATTCCTATATTAATACAACATTATGTTGCTGTCTAAATAACACAAGAGTGGGAATAGAAATTTTTCAACATTTGGGCATGCGATGTGTAATGAAGCATATTTATGACTTAAACAAATTCCATTATCTTCAATAAGACAGTATATTTTGATTATTATACTAATATTGTTATTATTTTGTTAAAATAGCTTTAAAGCATAAATAGATATAATATGTGTATGTACATATATGAAAATAGCGTAAAATAAATAACATTGTCACTCAAGTTTAATTATATATTTCCGATCTTAAAATACCATTTTCTAGATATACAATTTTCCCACTAAATCCATATTTTCCTTTAAACGTTTTTATTCAAATTGTACTTCATTTACTGAATATTAAATTTTTTTTACAAAATTTCACAAAAAGCAATAACAAAAACACGTACTGTTTTCCCAATAAAATCCTACTGGACAGAAGCATCCTTCCACACAAGATTCCTTGCATCCAGCATTGATGGAAGTGCTGTTGTCTTTATTGAAACATTCGCTGGGACAGATATGGCCGCACTTCAAGAACTTTCGGCCTCCGGTGCAAGTGTGAGCTGGAGAATATGTCAATAGAGCAGATTATAAAGTACCTATGTTCTTCATATTTACAGCGATACTAATAAGCAAATACCATATTCTGAATATTGTTTTTGCAATTTTTGATTTGTGGAAATATCATGAAACAGATTTATAATAAACATTATAATTTTTCATATTAAATTTACACGAAATTTCCCACGAAATATTTTGTGTGAAATTACTTTAAAATACAAAATCAATAAAGTTAATGAATATAATTATACCATATTACAAACAACATTGCACTTATATGTATTTTATATATAGTAAAATAATATACATATTTATAAATTTTACTTTAAATAATGTACAATAATAAACAAACAATGTCATATTTATTCTTAAATAAATACAAAAGATAAAGATGTTTGATTTCAATTTAAAAAAAATGATAGAGAAATTAAGAATAATTACAATTATAAACTAAACAAAACGTTTGTTTTTGTATTTTTAATAAAAGAATTTCTGATATCTATTTATTTTCGAAAACATTATTAAAAATTCCAAACATATAATATTCCAATTGTAATAAGACAATTAGCGACTATCATTAATTTTAGATAAAATTGCTGTAGACATATGTATTTATGAAACGTGGAATTATAAGCATATATATTGAAATAAATATCACAATAAAACTGTGATATGATCATAGACGTTTATTTGGATATGATAAATATAGATCAATACCTATTGAATTATTCAATACATATTAATGTAAATATAAATCGATACATTTGTATGTGAGATAATATCTAAAGTTTTCATCATATAACATAATATCATAACTCTCAAAATCAACGAAACTTTGATTCGTGTAATGATTAATCATATGTAGTAATTTACAAAGTGCAATAAAATTATTTTTTTACAGTAATTATGTATGTTAAATAAGAATTTTTGACATTTAATTGTTTTTAAATGATAATTAACATCTCTTTTTATTAAAGAATATTTTTGACCATTTTTGATGGAATATGTTGCAAACAGAGAAATAGGAATTGTGTTATCGTTGTCTTGTATCGTTGGATATCGTTGTATCGTTAGTTATCCATTCTTTATGGTTACAAAAAATATATATTTAAGTGCATATATGCAAAGTTTTAAAAATCTAATCTATTAGGAATTTCAAACATTATGGGAGGGGGACTCCCGAATTCACAAAAAGCCCAGTATTGATAGATTTAAATAATTAATTGGTACTTTCTTTATGATTATAAAACATGCAGTATAGACCAGGCTGGAAAAACTTACGGCAATTGTGATTGCTTCGCCAATCAATGGCGATGCCGAAGCTGTTACACTTCTGAACGTACTGCTCGAGTGCGGTGCAGAGACATTGACAATCATCTCCACGGTCGCAGGCACAGGCGTCGACAACACACCGTTTGTAGTAGTGTTCCACATTCACCTGTGTTGAATAGAGACCAGGAGATAACGGTGATATCAATATACAATATACAATATATCTATGACTACAAGAATAATTCATAAATTTATATTTCATATATAGAATAAAAAATACAACCCTAGTATTAGTTTTTAAAGCATTATTCAAATATTTGTATAAAAGAAAAACTTTTATTATACAAAGACCAATATAACAAAGTTATTTATAAATAAATAATATATATAAACTAGTTCTGTCCTATACATACATCGTCAGGAAAAGTATTATTTACTACAATAATACAAGAAGTAATGCTTATATATGTAGGTTTCAATAATGCGTATAATTTATACACACATTTACTCTAATACTAATATATGAGATCAAACATAAAACTGAGAATAAGAAGATTAGAAAAGGTTAAGAAAAATAAGACCGGGCTAATTGCGTAAGAGAATTATTAAGAATGTGTTGGTTATGCTTAATATACAATATATTGCATATTATTGTATATGAAATATAACCAACCCATTCTTAATAATTCTCTTACGTAATTAGGTCAGTTGTATAATCCTTTCTAGTTTTACTTTTTCACACCTTTTCTGCTAAATAATATCCTAATGATGTCCGTATAGGACGAACCTATATGAAATATGCTTCATCTATTTATTATGGACTTTGTTGTCTTGACTTTTATTTGATATTAGTCAAAGCTTTACAAGTGTATTAACCACAATGTTATATGACGATTACGTGTTGATTATAAAATGGAATTTACAAGATAAAAAATATCTTTAAATGTACAGCAGTTATTCATTCATGGTTCCCGTTATGCTTTAAGTTATTCAAAATTCAAGACGTGTTTAATGTAAAAAATCTATTTTAACGAAATATGAGTACTTTGTTCCATTTCCAAGAATCATTCGTTGTGGACCTTTATTTACACATATTTTAGTGTATATTTCTAACTACTTGTGTTAGTTCTTGTATATTAATACATTTGCAACTCACGAGACTGTGACAAGCTGAAAAAACCTCGGTCTTCATGAGGCCGCAACGCTCCTTGGCCCATCTCGATCGACCCGGGTTCTTTTCGCACTCAACGTCGGGGTTCTTAGGCATGGGGCAACTGTTGCGCTTCTTCCAGCTGTGAGCAAAGGCTGTCACGTCGGTCTCCAACTCTCCAGATTGAGCTCTAAATACAGAATAAGAGATAGAGAGAGTTAGAAAATCAATACGGAGAGGAAAATTGATAAGGATAAAAAATTGTAAAAATACAAAAATTGTTTTAATTTTTTCTTCATAGTCATTATCATAGTCATAATCATTATTTTGATTCATATTAATTCCATTTTTTGAAAACGTACTATCTTTTTATTCATTTATAATTTAATTCTTTAAATACTTTACTTCGGCTATATAATAAAATGATAACGTACTTGAGTATTGCTACTTTTCAAGTCAAATATTGTTTAATTAGCCGGCAATTATGTAAATTATTGATCAGAATATCAATGAAAAGATACTACATTGCACAATTTCTATAAAGGAATTCTGTTTGGTTCTTTTAAAATGTATAATTTCTGTTAACGTAGGCAATGATATTTCATTATATGTTATAAAAACTAGATATTCACAATAAATACTGCTTAAAATGTGGATACGGACTAAATATTCTTAAATTATTAGCCAATTTATTGATAATACAACAATAGACATTGAGTAGTACCGAATAAAAATTAGTCAGTTTATATAAAAATTCCTCAACAAATCCTTTCAAATTATTTCTTATGACAATGATCTGTACATTTGGATGTACATTATATGGTGTCCAACTTGACATCGCAAGATACATTGTCCTCCAGTCCAGTTTTTTTATCAAAATATACTATTACTATTATTAATATTATTATTATTACTATTAGAATTAAAATTAATGCATGGGCCCCCCAATCGCCTTACAGATTGATAATATTATATAACTTATGGGCTCCTATATAGTCCATATAGCCCATATAGCCTAGTCAATATATTTTATAATTTAAAACCTGATGGGCCCCTAGTCAATATATTTTATAATTTAAAACCTGATGGGC
>JAYRBW010057358.1:0-10905 GCA_036023295.1 Invenusta paracnida | reverse complement strand
GGTTTGAATGAATTTATATTTTTTTAAATTGTCTGTAGCTAACCAGCTTTTTGCCATTTTTGGCGATAAAAAAATATTATAAAAGTTAGTTTAAAAATCGACTATTTGCATGTTATATAAATCCAACGATATGCTTAACAATGTTAAAGAACATATTGTTGTTTTAGCACGTGGAGTCCACACTACTACTATATCACCGTTTCAAAAAACTACTAATATTTAAATCAATTGTTATCAATATTATGTATAATATCAATTATTATAGCATTATTTAATTGAATGTATTTACTCCAAACGAAACGAGATAATTTCAAATTTTATAATATATGGAATATTTTAGTATTTTGCAATATAAGATAATATATTGGAGTCAATCCAATCAAACTATGGCCTTTATTATGCCATTAATTTAATTTCGACAAAATATTTAAAAAATCGATTTTGTGGTTTCTCTACAGGTTTATTGCCTAAGATAGTTCTATCACAGCTGATCTGATGTCGCTAACAATCACATGTTTGAATTGAAAGTCGCGGGTGAATCAAATTCAACAACACCGATGACAGCTGGTGTCTTGTTAGCGACTTGTTAGCGACATTTTTTTCGTAAAATAAACAAAAAATAATTATGTAATTAACAAGAAACCCTTATACCTACACTATTAAAAGCTGGCGGCTGCAACCACACCAGGATTATCAAGCATCTCACAATCCTTTACGATATATAAGTTTAATTACATTTATTTTTTTGACGTTTTGTTTATTTTCGAAAAAAAATTAATTTACGTAATTTAAGTATACTTTTTTATAGTAAGTATATAATATTTTCTGGTTTAAATTTAAATGTCCTGTGTACTGTATTCTCAAAAAAGTTGGTACTTGGTCGAAAACCGGTAAACAAGACATATAATTAAATATAATTAAATGAATAAAAAGTAATATTTAGGCATTATAGGATTCTAGGAAACATTTATTTTTTAAGAAATATTATTTCTTCATTTTGGTAGAATTACCCATCAATTAAAACTACAAGATGACTTAGAATATCTGTATAATTTCCTCACTGTGTCACTATTTATATGTTGGTTGGTGAGAAATACATACCAGTACATATTATATTGTAATAATGTAACCATACTTATGATTAAAAATAGAATCAACTATGAAAAAATTAAGAACTTACTCTTCCTTTTAAAACTTTCTAGTTCATCATGATCAGTGTAGACCATAAGGTAACTATCATCATTAAACGTGACGCTAAGATATTTCATCATGAAATCGAAAGTGATTTGAGCTTCTCTAAATGAATCAATTTTTTCTGTAAGTAATATAAACAAATTACGCAAATTAATGTTGTAAGAATATTATATTAAATAAGTTTTTAATACAACTTTTAATGAAGTAATCAGTGGCGTAAATCCCCCGGGGCATGAAGGGTATGCATCCACTCCATTTTTTAAAAAGGGGGATAATGTATAATATTATATACCCCACTTTTGCATATTATATATTCTAATTAATAATTAATTATACTTATTTAAATAGCTAATAAGTGAATAACTATGTACTACATAAATTACTTAATGCATTAGATGTCAATGCAAAAAGTACAAATGATTAGTTGGTAAAACATATTGAAAAGATAAAGTTTCACCATAAAACTCTCTTATTTAAATAAGTGTCATTTTTTTGGATGGGAGGGGGGGTGGTAGAGTTTTCCTATAGCAGGATTAATATATGAACTGCACTATAATAGTGCAAAAACATTTTGAAGTTCATACCCCCCATTTTTTAAACCTTAAAAGCAACACCAATATAGTGTAATGTATAAAGAAAATAGTATTCAGAGAGAAAATTAAGCGTAATCTTTTGAATAACTTGTATTGTAAATCCCACGTATATAATACCATGGGGGAAAAAAGCGTCCCCATGTTAAACCCTACGCATAAAAATTCCCACGTATAATTGTATGTGGGTATTTTTTAGAGTGTATCCAAAGGAATTATATTTTTTCTATATAGTATGAGTTATACGCTATTACGTGTAGGTGCCCTGTGATCCGAAACTTTATATAATTTAAAATTACTTTGAAAGTCACTTTGGATTTCTTTGCAAGACATCGATGTGACTTTGAATGTACTTTTAAATTGTGTAATGAAAATTTAAAGAAATCGATGTGACTTTGAATGTACTTTCAAATTTTGTAATGGAAATTTAAAGATATTGATGTGACTTTAATTGTGCTTTCAAATTTTGTAATGGAAATTTAAAGATATTGATGTGACTTTAAATGTATTTTCAACTTTTGTAATGGAAATTTAAAGAAATCGATGTGACTTTAAATGTACTTTCAAATATGGTAATGGAAATTTAAAGAAATCGATGTGACTTTAAATGTACTTTCGAATATGGTAATGGAAATTTAAAGAAATCGATGTAACTTTGAATGTATACCTGCACATATGTTAATGGAAATTCAAAGAAAACATATATTACTTTAAATTTTCTATCTGAGAAATAAATGACTTTAAATCTACTTTCAAATAAATCTGTGACTTTTAATGTACTTTTAAATAAATATTAAGTGATTTTTAAATATAATTCAGTAAAAACAAATTTGTGAAATAAGAAAAATAACTTGTAATTTATACTAAATCCGAACATAATTATATGAAAAAATACTAGATTGACTTCAATGTGCAATGAAAAATGACAATTAAAATGAAAGTTTACCAAGCCCAAACTCTACCGTATAATTATAATAGTGTATTAGATTAATTAGTTATTGAAAAATATATTTATACACAAAATCTTCCTGTGGAGGAGAAAATATTAGTAGCAAAAGGGTGGGGGGTGATAGTAATGTTAAACATAATACGTAAAATGTTTAAAAGTCTATATAAAAGTAATCTTTCACTCTTTTTTAGATTTCATTTTTCTGTTGAGGTCATATCCTTTTTGGTTCAAGGCCGCCCTAGCTTGATTCCAACCATTGGGATACCTTGAAATAACAGCTCCTGAAATTTAAAAGAAGCATTCATGTTAATGTAATTATTCAAATACTGTTTATAAAAAGTGCATTAATAGGATACTATCAGTCGCGTACCTAGCTTTATAAAATTACCCAAGGCAACATTTTTAGAAAGGGCATTTTTACGTTTCTTCTCTATTTTCTTCTTTATATATATTTATTAATTTTATTAATTATGGTGTAATTGTATTTAGGGCATTAATTAACCCTCGACCCCTTCAAATATATATATTTTATATTATATTATATATATAATATCGGTTGCCTCATAGCTAGATACGTGCCTGATCATCTCTAACATATAAATTATTGAAACATCTACAATTAATAACTATGCATCAAACTTAAGTATAACCATCAGAAGAGATGGAATGAAATAATTAATAATATTATAGTTCGTAATAACCTTTTTGGATTATAAATTTTCTCAAAGATTACATATTGGTTTTACTTTACACACTATATATATATATATATGCATTTTGTTTACTTCATATTAACTACAAATACTCTTCATAATTCCCACATAGACTACATGAGAAAACGATTTTGAGATAAAATTGGAATATTATGGACATTATATTAATAGATGTAAACAATTTCTTCTAAGTGTAATTTTACTTATATTGCCTTTTTATTTGACCTTGGGATGACTTGTGTGCTGTTTGCGCTGGACCTCTTTCAGCTTCTCGGTGAGTTCATCAATCCTCTCTTTGGCGACATTCCGCTCTATCTCGACTATCATCAACTCGGAGGCCTGGTCCTCGGCGTCTTTCCATTGAGTAGTTGCCTCTTCTCAAGCTCGGCATTCTTCTCCTCCAACAGGGAGATCTGCGAAGGCGCAAAAAGAGGATGAGAGATTTTTATTAATATCGCCCAAATTTTAAGAATTATTAGTGTAAGTCATGGATAGAGTTTTGAGAGCGTCACTTAAATACATTTTCTAAATGCACCGCCCCTTCTTAGAATCCCACTCATTTGAGGACCAACAATTCAGTGGTTTAGGAAACACATTCTTAAAGTTTCCTATCAAATAAAGCTTCAAGCGTTGAACAAGTCTGCATTGTTGGAGAAACTTTTCGCACTCTAAGCATGCACAGTTCCTAGGGCCAGCATCCTTCCCAAGTGCAAAAGCGTTAACTATATCAAATTGTGGAACATCTTTTGCTCCCCCTCCCCCCCCCCACCCCTATCTCAAGTACTACAAAATAGAGAATATAATTTGCTCTAATATGGAGTTCGCGAATCAGTCTTTTTGAAGTGTCCACCAATAATATTCCTTACAATTTGGTTACTCCGATAAATTGTTTGCCAGTAACGATGTTGGTGTTTCTATTTTCCAGTTCCTCTATAAAAGACTTTTCTTATTGCGAGTATGAAGGAAATTTATCCAGAAAAGGAACGTCTTAAAAGTATTTTCATCAAGTGAAGCGTTTGATATTGCCTCATACTAGCAGACTACAAACAAATACCTTGTTTCGTCTAATCTTTCACCGCTAAACGGCACTAAACTCGGCACTGTTCATCTAAATCAAGGAAACCTGTGTCCGACTACAAATGCTATAATCTATCAATCAAATAACTGCATTAGCATATTTGACAACATTTATATTGCAAGAAATAATCAACACTTTTACACAAATATTCTATATATGTCACGGATTAACCCATTTTATTTGTCAGTAGTTGGGACTTTTCAGTCCGACCTACTTTTTACAAAGTGCATCACTCCAAAAACTGTACAGAAGACATACGAGAATTAAGTATCCTTATAGTTATCTTCTGAGAATTTAGGGTAAATATATATTTATTATTCTTATAATTATTGAAAATATATTAAACTGATTTAGTATTAAATTCTGCAATTTTGTTTCCATAAAGGCCTAGAATTTAACTTCATAGTAATGGTTTACCTCTTACTACTTCCATTTTATTTATCACAAATGTCACATTCATTTCGCTAACATATTATTATGGATTAAATATAATTACATATATACGTGAAAATTTTACAAAATGTATATAAACGGTTATCATTGATAAATTATTTTAAAATATTACAGTTGAATTATTTATTTTCGACTTATTCCCTAACAATGCTCACTTACATATATACCAAGTTTAAAAAACTTCAATAATATATTGCATTTTCTATAAAGAGTTACTAAAAGAAATTTATCAGATATTATAGCTATATGTAGTTTAGCGAAAACAACTAATTATGCATTCATGTGAGTTTCATTGCTTCTACAAAAATGAAACATTGATAAACATATTTTTATGGATTTTTTTCTCTCAATTTTATTAATTTTCCAGTTTGTATATGCTACATATTGACCAACATACGAATTTTGAACAGCTAAAATTAAGATAATAAATTAAGTTTTGAAACTTTTTACATCAGTTTCATCAATAGATGAACTTCATAATATCTTCAACGTTTTTGAGCTTATTTTTTTACTGTCATTTTGTAATGCTGTTGTTTTTGTTTTTATAACAATTTTTTTTTGACAAAATGTGAATATACTTAAATTATTCAATGAATCCAGAATTACAATTCTATAAATTAAAGAATGAAAGATAAATAGTAGTTTTTAATTTGTTTATGAGTCAATTACTTTTATTGTTACCTATACTGTAATAAAATTCGTCCAATGCAAACACTATTCCATATATCGTTCTTGTTATAATGCATAATCACTTATTATTAATATCAATAGGCTGACAAAAATAAAAATAATTAGACCATGCGGTAACCTTTTTAAGCCAAGATCGAAAAAGATAGCAATTAGCTTGAAATATGCTAACAGCTATAGTTTTTAATACCATAGTTTAATTACTCTATGGTTAATACTATAAGGAGAATAGGCCAAGCCAAGAACAAGAGCGTTAGCAATTAGATTGAGATATATGCTAACAGCTCTAGTCTACTAAGGAGAATAGGACTTATCTGTCGCGAAACAATCAGGCTAGAATGCATTAAAAGGCTCATTTTTGTATCCGCCCGTCTCTTGTACTCGTGTTTCCTAAATACAAGATGCTGCGACATACTTAAGGTCCACAGACTTTTCAGATATTTTCCACGACTTTTAAAATTATTTTTTTAAATTTCTTGGAATTTTGGATACCGAAATTTAGGATAATAAAAATGTAATAATATTATTTTATTGGAGCTATATCAATTGGAATATGCAGTAGATAAATTAAACAACTTATATACATTTTGAACAAATAAACATATAGCAAATTTATAAAATATAACACTAATTTCAACACAAAAAAATACTGTTTTGTTGATAATTTGAAATATTTCTACTGTCACAAACAAACAAATTTCATTTCAAACTAGTTTTTTTAATGGAATCAACAAGTCCAAGTCTCTTTTGGTTTACCAAAATACCAAATTTCAAAGCTGTATCTAGACAGGGGTGCGGATTATAAGGGGCGGGCTTATTCCCTGGTTTCTGAGTGCGTCTAATGGCCGTGTAGTATGGGGCTATAAAAGGGGAAACTCAGTAAGTACGATATTCGAAAGGTAAATCTCCACTTACTAGGATTATAAGAGTTATTAAATAAAACGTATGTTATCGGTTTGAATTTTAATATAGACAGTCAAGAACAATTTAAATCCAGCGATTCAGTTTGTGGGATGATAACAGCTGCACAGTCCAAAAAATGTAAGTTTGTTTTAAGCATCATTTAATAACTTTCAAATACGGATAAATTTCAGGAATAAGCTCAAATGTTTCTTTTAAAATGTACAATAAGCCTTTCTTTAAAGGTGAAATATCTTTATGTCATGGTAATTATTTACAAACTATTCCAAAGTCATTATCAAAAGATATAATTAATAATATATAATACACAATAACACAATTTAGTTAATTGTATTGTTCCGTTATATTCGAGTACATATCAGGACATCCAATCTATAAATTAAAGTAGTGAAAAAATACTTAACGACAGACTAAATCAACGTTATTTGTGCAATTTTAAATTAACTCTAAATATACTTACATTTTCTATAAATAATTACACGACTTTGCCCCAATTTTGTCTATTAAAACATATCCTAGGAGTACACTAACCAGGAGGGCCAAAAAGAGAACGCTATTAATAAAACAAATATTATTCACATCATTTAAATCGGGGCTATGTGTAAGCATGTTATCAAGTAGGAAACTTAAATCCCTTATTTGGATATCAACAGAAATGTTATATTTTCTATTTTATCGGTTCCAATATTGATATTTAAAATATGTTATACTTTTTGTAAAATATTGTGACTAATTTCTGTTTTATGAAGAAATTTTCATAGTTTCAATATAGATGTTGATAACTTAGTAGAAACGTAATTTTATTTTTATCTATCAAGTAGCAATATTTTTAAATGTAAATAATATAGATAACATTCATAATCCACAGTTGAAAACAAGTGTTTTTCCAATTACATAGTTCTTTAATATAAGAAATTAAATCCAGTAAAACTTGTATTTTAAATGTATAACATTTTATTCAACTACTATTAAAGTGTAATACAAATTAATTGAATTTATGTTAAATGAAAATAATAAATATTTCACTGCGTTGTCTGAATAAAGAGTAACCCTAGACAATCCAACATTCACATCCTGTAAGAATCTTATACTGCTTGAGTTTCAAGTTAAGTCCCTGCAGAGCCTATTGTAGGAATGTTATGACAGATTTAAACATTTATGTATATAGTTAAACAATTTCAGAATACATCCTATACAAATGTTTTAGTTATACAGCTACCTTGAAGGAAACTTCCATCTTCTATGACGCTAAATCAGCTACATCAGTATAGAAGTTACACATTTCTTCTTATTCCCTTTTAGGAGATAGCACGTTGGAAGTATATTTGAACATGACTGTACTGTGTGACTTTAAAAACGGAAGACTTCTCCAATTTTAGATTCGATTAATGAAAATTCTAATTTATTTATTCCAATACTTTTGTATCGATGTAAGTTTAAATTATGTGTTTATTGCAATTCATTTATTCTTTAAAAGTTCATAAAAACGTATGATTTCGTTATATTGACATGTCTTGTTTATTGTAATATGTTTTTTAAGTTGAAAATAGATATTTATAAATCAAATTCTAAGTATTAATGCTGGGATTGTAAAAACATACCGCAGTAAAGTATAAATAACCGCATGGTCGGCGGCGCCATTTTTATATTGGGGGGCTACTGCAACCCAAACGCTGTTTAACCAACAACATATCATAATATCTCCAAAAATGTATTTTCAAAAACTGGATAAAAAACCGACAGGCACTTAATTAAACGACAAAGCATTAATTATTGGTTAATGCATAATATATATATATATTATACATAACGCTAGTGCCCCCCCCCCCCAGCCCGTTTTATTTTAATAAATTTGATGTAAATGGGTTGGCAAAAAGTAGTAATATTAAATATCTTGATTGAATTAATTTTAAGAGCAAATATATATACATATATTCATACAATTCTAAAATAATTAAATTGTCTGTAATAAATAATTTATTGTCTAGCTGTGTATCTAAAACGTTTTACTAGGTACATACACGATTTAATTGCTTGGAATCTTGAAAGTATTCTTTTGCAAAAGCTTTTGGTAGCTGATAGTATAATAAAACTCCATACAGAATCAATAAACTTGATGCTCTGTATTATAAGGAGAAGGAAACCCCCTGCGTAGATGACTTGTTTTGCGCATCCATATTCCGCTCATTAGATTCCCCTAGAATTTTTTGAAAATTAGAATGTAGTTAAAAAATACATTTTCTGACATATACCATTGAAAAATAGGCAAAAACATATCTTTTTTATTAAAAAAGCTAAAAATGTGTATTTTTATTATTTTTGAAAAATATTTTTTTATTAAAAATTATATTTTCTGTGAGAAACTTAATTTTATTGTACTTTGTGAATTTTTACATGAAATCAATCAGCACCCAAATAAAAGTTTCGTCGATTTTGATACAGATGCATTCTTTATACATACCCATATAAAATATGACTGGCTCATTTATTACAAAGGGTGTATTTTTTAGAGTAGTATGGTTACGTGACCGCCATTATAGTGTAAAATAGTAAATATAGCGCTAAAAATTCACAACAAAAATTATGGAGGTGGGGCTTTTAGGCCACTCTAGCATAGTGCGTAGCTTAAACAGGCCGTTGAGTCTTTATATTATTGTATGCTTGTTTCAGCTGCTATTCCGAAGAATAGATTCTCATAATTATATGCTTATATATATATGTGTGTTCTCTTAGAACATCCTGGAGATCTCCTAATTTTAAGACTAGGTAAATGTACTTCGATTTAGGTTACCTCAAGTCTTCTTAATTTTTTCAATGATAAGAAGAACCTCAGATTAATATTCTTTGGTTTTATATTGAACAGTATGAATGAATACAAGTTCGGATCCTCCGAGAAAATACTTTTTTGAGTATTCCGAGTATTTTCTCAGAATAAAATAATTTTTTTATTCATTCCGCATATTTTATGAGAATATGGACGATGAATGACTAAAGAATATTAACTGATTACAATTAGACATTACGACTATAGAGTAGATAAAGGTATGGCTTGCTCAATGATCACGACTATATACCTCAATTTAATTTTAGATTAATACATTTAATTCATTTATACGTTAATAGTGTTAATGTGTACCTTATAAGTTAGAAAACATATTCTTATGAAATATTCAAAACATACAAAATTATTATTTTTGTTTAATAGAATCAGTAAGACATTGATATTTTAGTAACCTTGCACCCTGTGACTTCATCATAGTTTTTCTGTGACGCTTTGTCGACGTATCTATTACACTAAACGTGACGTGTTGATAATCGTCACTGGGCAATCTACTTTCTGCAGAGTTGCGTAAGTAGTTAGTTGTAAGTAGGTAGTCGACTCAATTTTGAAAATTTCAATTAATATTATTTCATAAATTTCTAATATGACTAGCAGTAGCGGCTGACATATCCATATATTGTTTGTAATTTCAATTATATATCTTTATTAATAATGAAATTATTCACAGAGTTTCAACTTACAAGTAATAATACTTGCTATAGTTATGCTAATACTATAAGTTGCTAGTCTAGTAATAATAATATTATACTTTATACCTATGACTTAATAGACATACATTGAAAATGCACATATCTATTCTCATTCTGTTATAAATGTAATATGTATGCAAAAGTGTAGTCTAATATTACTATTATTGATTGACATTATATGTGACTAGAAAGCTAGCTGTTTTTATAAATGTTACTCATAGCTGGCACTGGCAGCAGTGAAACTTGCCATATTATTGATAAAATTATTTGCAATTGTATGTGTGTCTGTATAATATTAATATACTATACACTGTATAGTCTATGTACTAATTGTATGTATACTGTATAATACAGTATACATACAATTAGTATGTAGGTACATGCATTTACAAATAATTTTATTTATTTACAAATATTTGCAAACTTTTAAGTTTAACTATAATTTATAAAATAGACAAAATATAATATTAATGGTTCTTTTTTATTATTTACCCATCAATTTGTCCTGACAATAAGTTATACCAAAATTATATTCCATATTTATATACAACTTATGATGTTATAGCCATAGGTTACTATTAATTATTAGTACCTATTAATGGTAAGTGGGATATTGTAGGTGACTAAGTTGGTAATCTCCAAATTTCCTGCATTAAATTATTTTTGCTTTTTTTATGGTTTTTATGGGGTTTTTTTACAGTTTTTTAATAACAAATAAGAAAAACATAAATATCCATAAGTGTTTATAAGTGTTACAACAAGAAACATACATGAATCACAAGTAACATT
>JAYRBW010057347.1:0-10905 GCA_036023295.1 Invenusta paracnida | reverse complement strand
GTTTTAAAACTCTATTTTCAGGAAAAACAAGAGTTTATTCGTCAAACATAACAAAAAATGAGCATCGAATCGAACGTTAAAAAGGTAAGCAACACTCTATTCAAATACAGTTTTATTAATAGTTGAGAAATATCCGGAGGAAATGTGCATTTTTAACAAAAGCATTAAATTTGGCAAATGTAAGAAGCGAACACCATGTTAAAGACAGATTAAAATATTGAGACATAGTGAAGCTACACCAAGATATCTGCGGTTGTCATTTCAAAATGGTCACCATTTGGCACCTTTTTATTGCGTAACGATAAAAAATCTGTTTATTTGGTTTAAATAAATATTTTTTAGTGAGTCAAATTTTAAACAATTTTTTTTAAAGATTTTAACATTGCTATATAGAAACAATAGTATTTTGAAAGCGACAACATAATTGTAACACGCCATCAAGGAAAGCAGGATGACTCAACGTCTAAATGGCTAAATATCTAATTTTAATTATTTGCTGCTAAGAATTGCAATTTTCAAGATTTTGCTCGTTTTTCTTGATAAACAAGCGTAGAATAACTATTTTTAAATGTCGTCAAATGAAATATTTGGCAAAAATTGTCTTGTTGTCTTTTCTGAAACATAATATATTGAAAATATGCTTTAAAATATTTGCATTAAATGCCTGTTTTATAAATGTTCATACATATGGGGACGAGGTGGCTTAGTGGTAGAGCGGTTGCGTGTTGGTAGCGGGTTCAAACCACGGTTCGGCCCGACTTTATTTCCCTCGTTCCTGGCTGGCAGCTGTGCCAGTCGGTTGACTAGCAGCCCAAAATCTTTCAATCTTTTCAAAACACTACTATCATTACAAGATATTTAAAAATGAAGCTCAAAAAATCTTTGAAAGGACAAAAAGCTAAAAATACAGACTAAAATATAAACAGCTGACAAGATATTTCTTTAAAACTAAGAAATTATATTTAATAAATAAAAATAACAAATACAACTAAATCCTATTATGATATCAAAAATATAACTTTTACGAAAAACAAAATTTCGGTGAAATAATTTGTAATTTAAATACATTACTCGATATTTTAACCTTTCTATTCTTTGATAACCAATGTTAGCCATTAAACCATTTAAGGAAGACAAATGATAAATAGACAAAAAAGGTAAGAGTCTAAATTCCAAAATCTATTTTATAATTCAAACAAAAAGCCTATTATTGAAATAAAATATGTTGGCTCAGGTAGCAAGATAAGTTATTAAATCCCTTCCACGCCTCGAATCTTCAATTAGCTGATCGTCAACGTCTACAACACGGATGAGAGCTACAAGACCATAGTGGTCGAGTCCTCCATGATGGCAAGGGACGTCTGTCAACTCCTCATTATCAAGAATCACGTTTCCAACGCGATGAGCTGGCAGCTAATTGAGTGTCTCCTTGACGAAAAGCTTGGTAAGTGTGTAACCATAGAAATATCAGTAACTATTATATATGATAAATAATAACCGACAAGACAGACAACCAATTAGATTCGTTTATCTATCTGCCTGTATAACTTAGCAATTGATGTTAAACATTCAAGTTTTGGTTACTTCTACGAATAGTAAGTTGTTTTAATTTTTTTCTTAAAAATAAAAGTTTTTTCGGTGATTAGAAAAATATTAGTAAAAGAATATGGATAAAATAAATAAATTTAGCTTCACAAAAAGTAATTGAGACTGAATGTGGTGACATCAGTTACTAAGTTTCACGCAGAAGATCAAACCAATTTGATTGGCCTAACCTTATAAAACATTGTTCGAGATACTGCACAATATCCCTACTGATATTCTACTATAGACCATAACTGCTTGGTATCAGACTCGGTAACATAATACAAACACTCACTTTGTTTACATTGAAATAGGAAAACATATTCCCACGAGATAGATGTATAAAGCTCACTTATTTTAAGAACAATTATGGAAAACAAATAGCTGCTATTTTATTACTTTTTATGGATATGGTTTTAAACATTTTCTGCGCTAATATTGTATCTAACATCTATTTGAAGCTACAAAGCCCAGACGATTTCAATTTTCATTAAATGCTATCACATTCAATAGAAATATTAAACTAAATAACTTTTCATATATCTGTTTTAGTTTATTTTCAGAGATATTTTACCTTCAGGTACACAGACGTACAACATGTAATCTTTTAATCTTATAAACTCTCTCCGATTCCAGAACGAGAGATTGAGGATCACGAAAACGTCGCCTCGATCTACGAAACGTGGCCACTGGAAAAGTCTTACCGCTTTCTGTTTCGACAGAACTTCAAGAAATTTGAGGTCTTTCAAAATCCTTCGGTGGGTGTTGTATATATATACCATATTTTAATTGAAATGTTCATTTGGAAAAGACATAGACCAGTTTTATTAATTTTGTTTGTTCACTGAATTATACGATTCAATAATAAAATCTAAAATGGTTTTCTAAAATTCTGTTTTTTTCTTCAGTTGTACCTGCCGGGTCTGAACACTGAAGCCGACGGAACCTCCACAAAGGGTTCAACGGACAAGGCGCAACAGGCGAAAGAAGCGCTCATGAATGTATGTCAATATTCATGCATGTATTTATTAAATTGGAAGGACGTTTATGCATTTGCAGATGTGTAGCGAGATGTTTTTCAAGTCCAAATCAATATTGAGCTGGAGTTTTATTAATTTGTTTTGCAAATATTCTATAGCAGCTCATAGTCATGGTAGTTTTGTATGTTATTATATGTCCAGAGCTAAACTCTTCAGGAATCCACTAATTGAAGGTCCAGGAACAATATTAGGTTGGTAACACATTTACCAGTGATGCCGAAATACACAACTACATGTCAAAGTATAAAAACCTGCGCTTGCAGACAAAGGGACATACAATGTGTGACATCTTGTAACTGTAATAAAGACAAAGGTACAAATCCAAATAATTAAATACATTGTCAACCCAGCCATGGCCTATCGCCATTGTTTTTTAATTAGATTTAATTGCTTTTATTTTGCTTGGCTATCTCGCAGACAAATTGTAGTACGTAACATGCTGAAATCGGTTTTCGGCAATTATCTTAAAAACCATTGGCTTTTGGATATGAAAATGTATTACTGACTCTCAATAATGTGGCTATTTCACACATTTTGAGTGATCGGGTAAACTCTCTAGGTCCGACGGTTCTTTAGATACAGTCCTGACGGATGGTAGTACGTCGCTTTAAAGGGTGTGGCCCATCAAAAAATGGGCTATACCATTTTAGCTATTTCGACGTCTGGGGGAAATGTGTTACCAACCAAATATTGTTCCTTCAATTAGTGGATTCCTGAAGAGTTTAGCTCTGGACATATTATTGCATACAAAATTACCATGAGCTACTCTGGTAAAAGAACTATCTTAAAATAGACAGCGATACTTTTCTAAACCGAGTTTAACTGGATGCAGCCTTCTAATTGGACAGAAATAGCAACCTTATAGTTATTCGTTTAATTTTAGGAAATTAATTTATTATTAATTTCGAATTTGTAACAAATCTGGTGAACTATTTCAGACTTGTATACAAAACTAACAGTAGTAGTGTATAATCTTATGAAACAATGGACACGTATTTTACTCTATCTATACCGAGCCGGGCTCATTGGGTCCTCCTATTATTTTTAAACATCATTATGGAGTAGAGTCTTGGAACTTTGCATGTAGGTAGTTAAAAAAACATGTTTTCTGATATATTTCATTGAAAAAAGTGGTCCATAAAGTAAAATTCGCATGACTCGTTTAATAATAATAATAATTTACAATTTGCCGATATAGCTTGGAAAGAAAGAGGAGAACATTTTGCTTCCATATGGCTTATTCGGTAATCGAATTTTATTCGAAAGCTAAATAAGTACGTGTAAGAGTTTTATTCAGTTGTTTTTAATCAATCTTTAATGCGGTTAAGTATGGTGTTCAAGATTGAGGTTTGCTGCATTGTGAATATAAACCAAAATATGTTGGTGCATATTCACTGCACTGTGGAATAATATCTCATCTCGCTCTAATAACATTTCTTCTTTTCCAGGAAATGATGTTCTCATCGGACAAAATAGCGGAACTCTCGGGACATCTCTGGGTTCGAGAACCGGGACGCAAGTGGCGAAAGCTTTTCTGTTTCCTTCGACGCTCTGGACTTTACTATTCCACAAGGGGAGACTGCAAAGTGAGACACGGTTTGGAGTGAAGAGGCGGGAGGTGGGGGGCGGGTGGTCACCCTGTGTGTACTTGTCGCTGAAGATAGCTAGTATATAGCAAATATATAGAAATCCATTTGTTTGCATCATTTAACATTCATTATCACTGAATATTCTACATTTTGTTAGACATGAATACCTATTTATAATCCATACTACACGAGGTTGTCGCTGATTTTAACAAATTCAAATCAATAAAATTGTTTGTTTCCTAATGCTGGTGACGTCATATTTTCTCGTGTAAATACTGGCTTTTGATTGGAAGACAGAAAGATGCGAGTATTTACGTTACAATATGCTCAACCATACGGTGTAAGTTAAATGTTATAGTTGCCATATCAATGAAGTTGTAAGTAGAATAGAGTATATTATGATTCATAGAAGGATCAAGATATCCGTATACAGAATGGTGGAAAATTTACAAAAAACACGAGGATTTCATACTTTATCGCTCTTTTCTGACTTATCTACTTTAATTAAGTATCATATTAAGGTGTTTATGTTGTAAAAACGTCAATAAAAATAATTAATTTCTCTGTCATTGCGATTTTTATTTAATTAAAAGGTTATAATATATAACTTATAGCTGATTGAAACATTTCATTATGAAAACCTCAAATCTACTATTATACTTTGTAAGTATTAACTAATTACTGTTTCTTATATTACACGTTGTACTTTATTGTCTGCTCCAAGGACCCCAAGTATTGGTACATACTGTGTGACTTCCGGGACATCAACATCTACACCGCCACAGATGTCAACGACATGAAGAAAGCTTACAATGCTCCCACTAATGAGCTCATGATTTTCAGAGTAAGAGCCTTCATAACTGGTTTATAATCGCTTATATAGGAGAGATAAGTCATATTAAAATATATATAATATTGTCCGCAGATTAATAATAGAAGTTTTATTTCATATTGATTTTACATTCATTCACGTTCAGGGTTCCCACGCCTCAGGGGAAACTCAGGGAATTATGTGTTTTTCTGGAAAATCATATGAAACTCAAGACATTTTTAAAATAAAAACAAAATACTCATAAAACAATAAATGAAACATGAAAATAAATTTTTAAAAATATTCTAAAATATGAAAATATAAATTTTAAAAAGTCTCATTTAAACAAAAAAAATCAAATAAGGAAAATCAAAGTTACTCTATTTTATCCACAACTGAGTGTTATAATACTTTTTAAAATTTCCTAATAACAATATTATTTGTTTATCATTCTAAATTAAAAATAAATAAATAAATTTTATTTAATTTATATTATAGTTAATAATAGTTTTAATACACACATGAAAATATAGAAAAAATGTAATCAATATAAATGTCTCGTCAGTTTTGTTAAATCTGAAAAAAAATATGGAAAAAGCTCGGGAATCCTGTACGGTATAACTTTTATCGACACAAAATCATCAAATTCGATAACATTTGTATATATATATTAGGCATAGATATAAATACACTTTAAATAAATAATATAGTAAGTTAATCTAAATCTATGATATTAGGTATCTATAAAGTAGAATAAAATATTCACTGTGAATTACATATTTCAAAATTTATGGCTCTTTTCGAATTATTTTACAGTACATAGTTGACTGGTAATTTCATTTTATTGCATTTATACTTAAAACTGTTTTTATAAAGTATGCTGTTTTATTGATATTACATTTTAAAGAATTATTTTATTCAAAGCTTTTAGGTATCACAATAATAATATCGATTTAAATTATTATCATTGGAGATAAAACTCTATGTATCTTTTTTTGTGATACTTTCATTCGCATATATATATGGATATAATATAATACAATGTAGATACTGCTTAGATTGTAAATATTCGTATTTAAACACACATTTAGAAACATTTTTATAATTATGCTTAATATGAACATTATACCATTTTACGTGAGACGTGAAGTTATACATATTTTTTTATTGCATCAACATAATATTACTCAGTCTCTCTCTCTCTCTCTCTCCCACTCTCTCTTTTCATGCACAGAAAGCGGAATCGAACATTTCCGCGAAGGATCTCGTTTGCATTTGCTGCCTCGACAGAGCCAACAAGTTAGCTTGGCAGCAGGGGATTCGCCTTGGAAAGGTAGCAGATTCTGTCTCTTCTTGGGGTGTTTCGACAAGTTATAAACTCTACAGAATGGGTCAGAATTCAAGGGCACATTTCAAATTATATATATTTTTTAATTCATTGCATATTAAAAATGTTTATTTAATGAATAAAGAAATGTATTTAATGAATTGTAAATGAGTCATTGAAACGTACATATATCAATCATGAATCAGTCATTTCAAATACTCAAATTGTTGTCCTTCGGCATCTGCACACTCTTGCAATCGAGATCTGACACTTCTACAGACTTTTTCACAAATTTCAGTAGGAATTGCAGATGCTTCTTCTTGGATGTATTGTCTCAAGTCATTAAGAGTCCTGGGGCTTCTCCCATAAACTTTATATTTTAAATAACCCCATAAGAAGAAGTCGCAAGGGGTTAGGTCGGGCGATCTAGGGGCCCGACTTCCAGGGTCTTAGCCACGTCTTCCAATCCAGCGGTTGGTGAATTTCTCATCAAGCACAACTGCGGACAATAAGAGCATAATGGGTAGGTGTCCCATGTTGCATAAACCAATTCACTCCATTTATCAAAGGAAAGACCTTCTCTTCTAGCAAATTCAGATAATTTCTGGCATTAACATTTTCATCAAAAATATTGGGCCAACAATTCCTTGTGATGAAATTCCGGCCCAAACCATTTGACCTAGCGCTTGAAAATCATGATCTACAGTAAAATGTGGATTTTCTGTGGCCCACATTACACAATTATGGTGGTTAACATGGCTGCTTAATGTGTTCAAGAGCCTGTCGCAATCTTGGAATATAGGGTTTTGCTTTAAGATCTTTGAGAAGACGTCGAAACGATCCTTGACTATAATACCACTCTCTAAAGCCAAACTCTAAACTCCAAACTTAAAAGCAATGAGAATTTTAAATGAGAATGAAACTTTAAAAAATATATAATTTGAAATGTATCCATGAATTCTGGCCCACTCTGTGTAGCTCTGTAATACGCTATGACGAAACATATTATTTCCCAAAAATTGATACACATTGGCCTTATTGATAATTCAGTAATTGAAGAAAAAAAGATTTGACCTCTGTTTAACGTTATATTATTATTATTACTAATCGATAGGCCTTATAACCCCTTGTCTCTCGGCCTCAATCTTCAGTTCGGTGTGCAAGAGGTGAGACGAGACTATCAGATCGCTCTACAACGTCACGAAAAACTAAAACAGATCAAGTTAGAGCAGGATACTCCATCACCACAGCCCGGCTCGTCGCATATGCAAGAAGTAGGTTCACTTCATTGAGTATTCATAGAGAACCGACACTTGTGTTTTGAATACATTAAAATACCTATTAAATATCTTTTTACGCAATAAATAAATTTATACGTAAACGAAACATATTTTTGTACTACTGCTCGTCTTACCCTGCTTATGAGTAGAATAATGTAAATACATATTTCTTTTATGCGTAACTAAATAGATAAAACGGAAATAATCTATTTATTAATAATATAAGCATTGTAAACTGAAATAGATGATGTAAATATATATATATCCAAGCATAATATTAATACTTTATAATAACAATAAATGTGCATTATGTACTAGTAGGTTTACAAATTAAATATACGAATGGAAATGATGAACAAATGACCTATTAAGAATATACATATACCCAAAATGTGTGATTTTATTTTTGTCATAAAAATATAAAACTTATCTGTCGTCTATAGTCTTGCATTTGGAAAAACTAAACATTCAGATTTTAATGATTACAGCTGTCGTTGATGGCATTTTCAATGCTAAAACATTTACCAGGGTGTAGACATGAATGGCGGCCATCAATATTTACAAAATTACATTAATAGTCATTTATTTCTCAAAAACGTGTAATATATTGAGTATTTTATCATTTAATAATTAATAAAATATATTTTGTTTTACTTATGGTATGTATTTATCGTAATTGTGGTTAACCTGTAACTCTCAAAATATAGATTTTATTTATTTTTAAGTCAGAGTCCATGGCAACGCCCTTAGAATCGTTTCTCTATGGATATTCTTTATGGTTCACATAAGTTATAGTTATTTTATAAAATCAATAATAAAATTCTACATATTATATATTGATACATTAGTAATCTATCGTAATTTTAATTTTATGTAGATTTTTACTTATTATAACTCGTTATATGTGGCAATACCCTGGTTCTGACCAGTGTCTACAAAAAACTAGATAACTCAATATATTTATACATTTATAAACACAAATATGTATATTTAAATAATACCACTTTAATTAAGATGACTGCATATAAAGAGTATGAAAATATAATAAATATAGGTATATATATAATTTATTCTCTAAACAATAATGTATTCTGTTAGATCATTAAGATGGTTAAATATAACTATACATATTTAAATCTCTGATATAATCTCAGTACCAATTACGTTTACATGCGATACCTGTGTTTATTTTTAAACATATACAATCCTGTTTGATGTATAAATTTCAGCCCTTCAACTACAATGACTACGGTTTCTCTGCAACATCAGATGATTTTACTGAACAAGAATGGTATCACGGTGAAATGTCGAAAGACGCGGCCACCGGAATAATTCTTGCTTCTCACTTTGGTGATGGGTGAGTCAATATAACACGTGAAGATACAAATAGGTAGAGTAGATGCGATAGTTAAAACTTGACATTAGAACACTATTATTGATATCAAATTGATAACAATTAGTATTGACGTGTGATTATTAGTAAAGAGAGCAATATAATATATTTTTAATTCTAAAAACAAAAATAAAAATATGAATAAGCTGTATCTAGAGTTTATGAATAAAATAAAAACTTGTTTAATGTTTGTGGCATTTTATAACAGAATTCAAAAATAACAACCAAAAAATCGGCAAAAATTATACAAACAAAATCTAAATCTTTAATTAGTGTTATATTTCTATATTTACATAAACTTTTTTTAGAGAAAAACTCAGGATGAACTTGGCCATTTGTTTTTATAGATTTAATGTGGGATTTCAATAAATGAGTGCAAAAATTGTAGACTATCCTACAATAATTAATGACTTATTTAATTGCATAATCTGCTAATGTACGAAAAAAGAAGTAAAAATCTACAATTTATAAACAAATAAAACTGTATTTTGAGACGTTTCAGTTATTACCTACTAACAATTATTAATCTTATAATAATAAAGAGACAAATGGTTCATGGCTTTAACTACACGCGAAGATTGTTTACCTAAGAACGATTACTTAATACAAAAGAAAAAATTGTACTGCATAAGATTAAATGCCATGAATATTATAAATTATGTTACACATAAAGACATAATCCATTTCATAGACGCCAATAACAAGAAATACAAACACAACGAAGCTAGGGTTATGTGGAGGTAAAGAAGCGAGCTTGAGTGCAATAATGACAGATTTCGCTGCCGAAATATTAATATTAAAAAAGTCGGCGTTGATATTAAGGGTATTATTGTTACATTTAATAAGAACTGCTTTAACGATTTGTCGAACTTTAAAATTATTACAATTATAAATAAGATTAGAAGCGAAGAAATTGATTATGTGGCCAGTGGAGCTTGAATGATTAAAATGAGCATTGTAAATATTATTATTTTTAAAAGCGGCTTTTTGTTCTTATTAAACTAGAGATGAAGTCCCGACCCATTTCTCAAAAACGTATAAACTTAATTAATGAAGTTAAACAAATGGGTGAGATCGAAATCTGGATGAAACATCGTAAACAAACCCAGAAAAAAATATATATTACCAGAAAATTTGGAAGAAGTTCACTTTCAATATATTCTAAGAAAATATTAGCTGATACTGGTGAGAGAAGATCTCCTATCAAGAACCAAAAGTGGGTTTGTAAATCCTTAAAAGAGAAAACACTATTCAGTATTCCTCGTAAAAACTATTGTAAAATTTACATAAATGAGACGGTCGGGATTTTTCAACTCGTTTGAAAGAAGAAAAACCCGCTTTAAAAATATTAATAAATGCTAATTTTAATCTCCCAAGTAGTCACGATATCAATTTCTCGTTTCTAATTTTATTTCTAATTGTAATAATTTTTCGTTGAATAACAACGTTGAAGCAGCTCTTATTAAACTGAACAGTAATATTACTTTTAATCTCAACGCCGTATTTAATATTAATATTTTGACAGCTAAATCTATAATTAATGCCCTCAAGCTATCTTCTTTATCTGTTCGCATTTCTTGTTATTGGTGTCTATGAAATGGATTATGTCTTCATGTGATGTTTTAATGTTAATTGTGACATAATTTAATAGAGGTAATCTTATCTTATGCATTATGTAATCATTTTTTAGTTAACTGTATTCGCTTGTATTTGAAGCCATGAACCATTTGTCTCCTTATTATTATTAGTTTGATAATTAATGGTTAGTATAGGTACTTTCCGACAGTTTTTGAAGTATATAGTTTTATTCATCGCTAGCATTGAATCAGTTCTTCTTTACAGCACCGAAGCCCTAACCTTCACAGACACACTGACAAAAGA
>JAYRBW010057336.1:0-10905 GCA_036023295.1 Invenusta paracnida | reverse complement strand
CTAGACACCAAATTACATCTATATACATAATTTCATAATAAAATATGAAGACCTAGTCACTGTCCCATTTAGATATATTTCTAAGGCGTGTACCATTTAGATATACTTCGTCCGGGGGTATGTGTGCTTAGATTATGTTTGCCTTTTGAAAACTACAGAGGACAAGGGTATGACGGTCCTTCTACTTTTCATGGTCATATTTCTGATGTTGCAAAGAAAATTTAGGAAGAAGTGTATCTTATACCACCTGTAATGTCAGTAACTGTTTGGCACACTGTCTAAGGGCGGTATGCAAGTTTGCTTTTTCCTTTCAAAGAAATGCTTGGAACTCGAGGAATTCTTTGAAGCGTTTCAAGTTAATATTATTTTGAAGGATCACTCTGCCAATTTTGAGGATTTATTTGAAATGCAATGTAATTTCAAAGAAATGTTTGAAAATAATAATGTGACATTCTTCAATACGTTCGAAGATATGCTTGAGGAGTTCCTTGACTAAGCATTTCCTAGAGTTTCAAGCATTTCCTTATATTCTGAATCCGTTATAAATAGCAGCCACCATTTACTACTACATTTTCCATGTGTTCCATCGCTTCATTGAATGCTCTGCCCATGCGATTCTGCGTAAAATGTGGTAAATGTTCATCCAGAAATTCTGCTATATCATCGGGTGATTCAAAATTATCACGGAGTGCTTCCAATCGCGGGAATATAAACCTGTCACATAGATTCAAATCAATCGAATATTGTGGTTGACGAAGCAAGAGGATGTTTCCTTCTTCAAAATGTTGAAGTGTTGCTTGAGCCACATGAGGGCGGGCATTATCTTGCTGTTGCGTTTACTACATTTTACGCAGAATCGCATGGGCAGAGCACTCAACGAGATGACGAAACACATGGAAAATGTAGTAGAACATGGTGGCTGCTATTTATAACTGATTCGGAGCTTATTTTTACTTGTTATAAATTCATATTTTATATAATACTTGATATGATAAAAAATGTAATACGTTTAGTTACAACAACTGTTTTTTTTTATTTGGCCTATTATACATATATGTATATCTCGAGTGGCAGTAAGTTTGTTAATTTGACATTTCAGCAATTTTTATTCATAACAACTTTGAAGGTAAATAAAGGGAATACTTAAACAAATGTCCTGATATTATAGTAGTTCTTGGGTAAATATATCTAAGCAATTCGAGAAAAATAAATCATATACATATTTGCTATAAACAATAGAATCAATGTAGTACATAGACTAGTAAAATATTGAAATAATTGAGTTAATACGAATAAAAATAATGTTTGCAGGTAAATATTTTCAGAAATATTTAATGTTATTATTAAAATGTATAAATATTTTCAGAAATATTTACCTTTAATACATAAAGATAAATGTTCCACGATCTCCACAAAATCAGGACAAATTTTAAAGTAAAATGATGGGGTGAAATTGGCTCATGCTCATTTGTCGAACAAAAACGTAAATTTAACTTGGACAAACAGGGACTCGAACATTTTGGCATCACACTTCCTATAATGAAAATTTTCTACAACTTGTTGTCATTTTTATCAATATGTTTTGATATATTCTCCATTATTTTGGCAATTATTAATAAAATATAACTCAATATTAATTTGAATTAGGCAAATGTTATATATGTATATTATATATAAAAGTTTAGATATATGAAATATAATAATTTGCATACTTCCATATTAAGTAATTTTCACCTTTTTATAACTTTCAGAAATACAAAAGATATATATCTATATTTTATGTATAATTTTTTGCGATGCTGTCAGTTTTGTTTTGATACAATTTATGCACAACCTCCAGTAAAGGCTAGTAATAATTTAATTTATAATACCCCTTTTGAGGCTTCATGAAGGCACACTTTATTAATGAAATCATTTATTTCTGTAATCTTTTAAAACAAAAGAAAAATAAATTTATTTGTATAGCGAGCCAGATATCTACCCAAATCTTCGGTCACCTCTTCGTATTTTTTACATGATCGATAATTAATTATTGATATGGGGGAACCGGTAGATATATGTACTGAGATTAAATTGTTATTTTATATAAATGACGTTGAAAAATAAAATAATTATTATATATATGTAATCTCCGTTAATATGAGATAAATTAGCATTATTTTTTATTTGAAAGTATTTCGAGGCATATCTTTTCTGTGTTTTATTTTATTCATTTCGACTGAATGAGTAATCACCAAGTACTTGTGTAAAATATTGGCTAGAAAATATATTAAGCTAAACATGGCGTTCAAATAACAAAAAAGACAAAATTTAAAGTAATAAAGCGAAGTTCAAAAAGTGGATTTTCTCCATTTGAGGTTTTATTATATAAATAAAACACTTAGAAATTATAGTTACGAATAAGTGCTTTGCTCTTTTTTATATGTAATATAAAATTCGTCTACACAGTTACAAAGCAGTGATGCGCATTATATATATAGATTACACTGATTTATTTATCATTACATAAATAAAAATAGCAACTTAATCATTTTATCAGAGGTGAAAGATAAATATTAAACAGGTTTTTTGATATCTTCATTTTACTGTCCAACATTTTATGTATAAATAGAAAATGTACTTGTGAGGACAAGCGCGACACAAAACTGTTCCTCACAAATAAATTTCTGCAATTTCTTTGGTTTTCTTGAGTGAAACCGGTTGAATAGGCTCCACTTAACTGGTTTCGTTTGTAAATTCTATATTGTGAGCGTATGTAAGCTAATGTTAACTTGGTATTTGTGTGAGCAAAAGAACATACAATGATTGAAGATTTCATTTTATCCGCTGGACAACAGATAATTAGGCACGAAGAGTCACAGCCCTGAAGAATGAGACACTATATGGGAGAAGCAGGATAATATATAGCATTACATGAATTTATGTGGGCGAAGTGATTAACGCATAGCGGAAGCGACTATACCCGCGCCACGACGATAAAATTCTCCTTCCGTTTCTGACGATTGGAATTGAAGAACGAAAAGAAGAGTAGTCCGTTCCGAGTTAAGGTACAATGGCATGTTGATTACGTTTTTAATTGGTTTTGGTCTTTCGGTTTTCCTGAAAGGGAAAAAGTGCATTTTAAAGTATGGCTACATGACCACCTCTGTGTGCAGTGCATATAGCTCTAAGAGTTGTAAAACTTTATTTTGGAATATTCTCAAATGCTCTATTTGTTATTTAAAAACCACAGTAAAATTTCGAGAGGGTGGACCCCTGGAATGAAATGGGGCTAAGAAGTTATCTATGAAAATGCACTTAATGTAAACTTATAACTACTGAATTCTCGATTGTCAATAGTGTCTACAAAGCATTATTATTTATATTAAACCAAAATTAAATTATGTTGGATGGATTATTTTTTTGTGCTTTCAATGAAGGATAGAAAATATCGGTGTATGCTAATGTGAAATATAAATTCTCAAAATTTCAAAAAATAGATTGATTAATTAGTTAAGGACATCAATTTTGGAAAAATAAATGGTAACGGTTTTATCGGACATAGATAGCAAATTTATGGGTTACATTCTTCACATTTTGTCATAAATTAGATAAACATAATATGTAAAATTGAGATATTGAAAGTTGAAAACAGAAAATAACATAATATTTCGATATTTTAATAAGAAATGAAAAATATTAATCTCAATTATTATTTAGTGGAGAAATCCAGAAGTGTTCTCTCTATACACATTGTTTTGCTTACCTTATCCATTTGAATGTCGTCTCAGGTAACTTTGTCTCAACATCTTTCGATATCTTAATAAAGTTACTCTTGTCTGGAAGAGCTCCCGTCATGATTAAGCCCTTCACTTGAAAACTTTCCACTGTAGAGTTAGCACCACCTCCACCACCACCACTTTTGCCGCCTCGTTGACTCGCAGGACTTTTGCCACCACCACCACCGCTACCACCATCGATACTGATCTGCAGTTCAAGCTCCTCAAGTGCCCACTGATTTGCTTGAGCGGTAGCTTGACGTGTTGCGGTGATGTAGGCTTCTGGCATGAACAGGCCTCCCATCCACACCTGCAATATTTGAAGGACCATGAATTAAATAGATATAGACAATTTGATAAATATTGTATTAGAAAATTATCATGTATGTAAGTCAGGAGTAAATTTATAAAAGTAATATTTATTAAATAATTCCTTAAGATAATTGTGTAAGTAAAAAGAACTTATATAATTTATTATACGTTACCGAAAATGAAACGCATGAATAGTCGAAGGACGTCAATGATTATAATGTCTGAGGTATATCTTTATATTCAAAGTGTATAGCAATTTGCGTGGATAAAATATAATAGGTTTTAAGAATATATAACTATATTTACTTTAAAATTGCAACGTTAGGTGTGAAAAGAGTGAAGATTAAATCGAAAAGTTTAAAAAATACATTGAAATGTATATAGTAAATGATAATGAAATCTGCTTTGATCAAGAGACAGATCATATAAAGTGTGGCAATTAAATTTTAATGTATAAAAAGGTAGAAACTCATTGCTCTTTAAACGAGTATTATTAATTGCTTAAACCGTACGGTAACTTTCTGGAATATATAGAATCTTTATAAATTTGATCCAAGTGTCAAATACACCACCTTGAGTTTACAGAGTTCCGCTGGTCCTCCAGCTTGCGCTGCATCGCTGGCTTTCTCAAATTGTTTCAGTCGATTATTGAAGTCTTCGATCCATTGACTGAGTGTTGTATTCCCTGGTATCTTATACTGGTTCCAAGTGCGTGGAATAAGACTCTTGGACAGATGATCCATCATCACACGAGTTGGATTCGTGGCTTTCTTTTCCCCATTGAGTACCTATGTTTAAGTATAAAACACCGGTACATGCACTAGAGAGCTTAATACTAAGTTGAATAGAAGTTCAGTCAAAAATTGTTTTTAAAACGAAACAATTAGTATAAACGAATTTAAACTATAAAGTTTTATGGCCAAATTACGCTTTATTACTATTTTGAATAATAATTGATATTAATACGCTACTGTTCACAAAAATAGATTAAGTTATAACTCATCTCTGAATCAAAAAGGCTCAAAGGGTTTTGATTACAAACGAGTTTATGCAAAAACACTTAAAATGCTTTTTGTAAAACATTTGAAATATTCCAGCTATACAATTAATTTTTTATGAACATGTATGTATACTTGGACATCAATTACTATAAAAAAACTATATTTATAATATTCTAGACCTATGGTAATAGGTCGTTAGCTACTTAGAAAATTTAGAGAAAAATATAAATCGATTTTGAAAATTGAGATGTCATATTTAACAATTCCCCTCATACATCTATCTGTGTGAAAATTTCATGAAAATCGGTTCAGTAGTTTAGAAGATAAAGCACTTCAAAATTTAGCCTTTTGGAACAATTCTTTCTTTCTTTCCTTCTCAGATTTTCATGTCACAACGAACTCTGTATCTTTAATTTTATCTAATTTATTTGTAACTTCGTATGCTAATACCGTGAAGCGAGAGGATTAAAAATATATTAAAACTGTTCCGATCCGATATCATGGAGCTTAGATATTTAGTTTATAAGTTTATAAATTGACAATTATCAACTATTCTTAAGAATTAATCGTTCAGCGGTTCAGCGCAGTTAGTTAGTAAATCTGTCAGATCTTTTATTGGCTAATAAAATTTCTATTAAGATTTTATTGTTCTCAATGCAAGTTGACCGTTGATCACCGTCACAGTTTCTTTATCGATTTAGAATAAATGTTTACACTCTATATTATAAAAACATTTTTAATCACACCACTTATAAATGAATTTCTCAATACATGACTAAATTTAAAGCTAACTTTTTTTATTTCACGTATTTGAAGGTTTAAACGAATCTATGTTATATTGTGTTAATAAAACATTTTTGAAAAAATCAAAGCTAACCTTTTTATTTCATTTATTTTAAGGTTTGAACGAATCTATGTTTAGTTATATTTTATTATGTACGTATTGTGAATATATATATTTTTGATTAACTAACAACCTTTTTGCCCTTTTTGGAAATAAAAATATTAGATATTGTTCCCTAGAAATGTCTAACCGGTTTTGTTCGTAATAATCTTAATTTGTAATTGACATTGTTTTTTAGACTTCAAAGCATAAAATAAATTATCAGTTATGCGATTTCAGAGTTATTGATTTAATCTTGTAATTTTTTCTGTGATGTTGTTTAAATTGATCTAACCGGTTTTTAATTATGCTGTGGATTGATTAATTAATGAAATGCGGGTTATTTTTTTTGTGTAATAAGTGAAGTGTCGAAATATTAATGGTTTGTGATTCGTTGAACACATCATTTGTAATTTGAATAATATTTAGTTTAAAATATTGAGTAAAAAATTGTTAAGGTTGTTTAATTAATTAATGAAATTGATAATTATGTTTAATTATATTCAATAAATTATCCTGGTATTTATTTTTATTTCTCATTTGTCTCATTTGATAGTTTTAAAATATAAATCCCATAAATATAATATTGTTATTGTTATTGTTAGGTATTAAGCTAACAATACACATTGTCATATGTTTCCATTAAACATATGCAATTTTTGATGTGGAAATCAATAATTATATAAATTGTCCACTTGTTGCTAATATAGCAAGATAGTCTACAAATACTTAGTAAAAAAAACCTAGCTCTATACTATTTGTTTACCTGGAATACTTCCGATAAGTCCTTGCGTACTAGTACCAGCAGTCGGATGCCCATGTTGACTTCTCGTTCGAAACACCGATACATTGGGTCCTTGATGTTCTTGGCGGTACGCAATAGTGGTTTTATTTCGCCAGGTAGTGCATCTAACCATTCTTGTGTATTCTCATGAAGGATTCTCATCCACTCGGGTTTGGCATCGGTTGTGTCTGCTGATCTACCATCAATTGACGCCTCGATCACCACTTCTTCATCCTCGTCTAATGAGGCGCTCAGTTTAGTTAGAGCTGTCAACAAACTTATGCCTGGAACACAACAAATCGTGTGTTACTACGTTAAAAGCACTGTGATTGTTATTTATTACAACATTAAAAATTACTATGTTTCGGAATAATATACTTTAACTACGAGCCTTTCAGAATAAATAGATATTTGAAGAAGCAGATATATGAACCTTACCTCTATTGGAAAGAAGTAGAGCTTCAGCATTATTGGGCAAACCAAGCCATGATGGCGTTTGTTGATTTGGAAGTTTTGAGATCCATTCAATAAAACCCACTTTATTTTGAGCGTCCGGTGCATTAATCTCTACCGTTTCCTTCACCAGACTGAAGTTTTTCTAACAATTTTGAGATACAAAAAACAAGATTACTTTGATTACAAATTTAAATAAGTGTAATTTTTGACAAGCGTAATGTATAATTTAATGCATACTATGTTTTTAAAATTTCCTCAAATACTAAAAATGCTCAATGTAAAAATATTTCGACATATATTATTTTACTATAGATTTCATTTTATGATTTAAATAGGAAATTGTTAATATAGAATGATTCACTAATTTAAGTCATTTTAGAATTATTCTAATATGATAGTTTCACAAATTAGGATTGCTTTTTAAATATAGGTAGCTTTATCTAAACCTACGGTAGTATAGGTTGTTAGCTCATGCGAGCAACCTACGTACAGTAAGGTATATTAGAATACCACAAGAACGACCATTTTTTAAATAGCTACCATTTATAAACTAATTTATATTTTGAAATGATTTAACTATTATCGTGTAGCGCCGCCGAAAATTATTCATCTTGCCAATTTTTATCTTCATAACTATTATAGAACCAGAGATATTTATGTGCTAAAATAACTTTTTTGTAATTATTTTTATTCTTCAGACCCAATAATACCCCTTAAGCTTTAAGCGATTTTTATCAAATTTTGAACATATATTGGAAATGTCTCGGAGATGCGAAAAATGATATTTTTACCTAGCAACCGTTGCTAGAAGCCTAGATGTTGCATAGCAACCAATGTTTCACACGTTATAAATAGCTAATTTTTAGCATAAAATAGACAGCTACCTATATGTTTTGCAAAAACTAAATTTATATTGTTAGAATCGCCACGAAGAGCTAAATAAAAATAAGGTTCACTCTTTTAAAAACTTACAAACATAATGTTATACTATTTGTCAACAAAATGATATGATTTTTCACAAAATAGCAGATAAAAACGAATTGTAGCTATACTTATATTACCTGATATCGTTCGCATACATTTATAGCATCGATTAAATTGTATCTGAATTCTAATTGGTTAACTGCATATTATCGCATATTACTGTAAAATCGTGCTATTTTGTTAATACGTCAGTTATATAAATTATTATATACATTATATGTTACAGCGGAAAGTTTTGTCGTTTTTATATATACGTATAGTGTTATTTAAAAACGTTGCACCTAGTATACTATAATTCCATATCTTTGTATAATTCAATCAATATTATTGAGTATACATGACTGCTTTAAAATGCTATGTTACGTGTGCATATTTTAATGAGACAAACATTTTGTATATACATTATATACATTAAGCATATTATTTAATATTACTTAAGGGGTTATATTTGTTTCGCTTCTCTAAAACTAATGGACGGCTCAGATTAGTTACATTTTGCTGTGGAGTTTATCTAAAACATAATTAAATTGTGTGATTGGACATACCTTTACAATTATATATATTCAAATGCTACATTAAATAGTCTATTAATAATGTATTCAGCAAAAATTGTGATAATAATATAAGCCAAAAATGGCCAAAAATGTGTTAGCTCAGGCCATTAAAGAAATGAAATAGCCGTTAAATGTGTTAGCTCTTTTAGTTAATAATATTGGATTTGAGCTAAGAAAGTTCTTTTTTATTATCAAAAAAACTATTAAGTATATTCCTGCAATTATAATACGTTTATGTCTTAATTAATAGGAATACAAAAAGTTAAATTGATGAGTACATACAATTAATAGAAAACACATTAAATTGAACGAAGTTATACAATTAATTATAAATATTTTGGACAAAGTGCTTTTAGTATAATAGTTTTTTGTAGTTAGCTCAAGTCCAACATTATTAACTAAAGAGCAAACACATTTAACGGATATTTAATTTCTTCTGTGGGTTTAGTTAACACACTTTTTGCAATTTTTGACGTATATTAAAGTTTAATATACATAGATATACGTAATGGGAAAAAATTGATGTAAATCGAGAAAAATAGGGCGAAAACAAGTCTTGAAGAATGATACATACATCAAGACTGCTTGGATTGAATAGCACAGAGAGGAAACCTTCAAGTAGTTTCTGGTCAAAGGCATTGTCCACTCGACCCCCATAGATGCACTGCCCCATCAGAGTGGTGAGGGCATCCCAGGGAATGGTCCCACCACGCTGATCTGATCCACACAACTTAAGCCAAGTGTCAATCGTGTCACAGGCACAACGTAGATCGCTCTCGTTAAACTCATATTTCTTGGACCACCCTAGTGGGACGTAGCGAATCCTCTCCTGAACAATAGCGTGGAGCCAGACGACTAAAAGATAAAGGCGAGAGCGTTCCGGAGGGTTATTGGTGATGCGAGCCTCTGCCACTGAGTCCAAAGTTCGAGAAAGATTGGCCTAAAATAGGGGAGAAAGAGAGTAAGAATAGGGTGGAAGAGAATCAATTTATAAAATACTGCTATAATTTAGTTATTATATAAATAAGGAATGTTACTTCCGAATAATACAAGGAATGAAATTATTGAAATATGTCATCAAATAAAGTAGAAACTCTTTAAAAAGCTCCACGTAAATTTTTCAGTACATATATTACATAATACTGAATCAATTAAAAAATGATAATAATTATTTACTTAAATTTAAATATTTATTATTTTATACATTTTTATATATTTATACATGTTTGGACATATTATTATACATTAATTTTTTTTGGCAAATTGAACCTCTAAGACGAATATATGTATATATATTTATTTATATCAATGTATTGAAATAAATTATTAGTTTCTAATTGAAAATAATCATCAAAGAATATTTTGAAAAAAATTTTGAATCATTTAAATGGGTTTTCTACTGCACATTCATCATAAACTATGCAATTAAACAATGATAAAACAAATTACTAACGAGTAAATCTAATTGAAATATACGAAGAGAAATACATACATATATTTTTTAATATTATCACAATTATGACCTCACCTTAATTCCCGGTGGTGGCTCGAACATAAACATCTTTCCGGCACGCAGGATGTTGGTCGGAAGCTTCGGATTGATCTCCATAGTAAGGAAGAGACGGAAGTTGGCATGGAGCTGTAGGCCAGAGAGTTTCTTCTCAATGAGCACCAGCCAGCTCGGAGCTAGATGAGTGTTTTTTAGCATCACCCAAGTTCCCGCCTTGCCTGCCGCCTCCAAAGCCTTGTCTGCCTGAGAGAAACCTTCAGCGGAGCCCAGGGCAATATTCGCCAACTTAATCTTTGTATTTTTGGCCAAATCCTCAACGTGTGTACTCGGATCGTAGCCCTGTTTATATTTTTATTATGCACAAGAAATTGATAACTTTGCTTACATTGGTCATTGAAACACATATTATCAAAAGTATAATTATTTATGGAAGTTTATTTTTACATCAACTAAATTTTTAATACAAAATAATTTATTAAATACGCATTGGAACAATGTCAAACATATATTGTTTGATATTATCTTTCATATATACATATATGTACATATACATATACATATACATATACATACATATACATATACATATCATCATCATAAAATCGGTTTATTAAAATAATAAAAAATACCGGAGATAGAACATTAAAGATAAAAACACAAAAA
>JAYRBW010057335.1:0-31591 GCA_036023295.1 Invenusta paracnida | reverse complement strand
GGCCTAGCCTATATTGTACTTTTATCTGGGATTAAATTTTGTGACTACTTTTATCCGTGATAAAATTTGTACCTAAAGAATACCTCGTCCGTGACAATGCCATCGAAAAAAAACTTGTACTAATAATAGATAGCATTATTTTTTATTTTAATAATAGATTATTCATATAAATTAATCTTACTCTTAGTACACTAGAAAAAAAGTTAGCAAATCTTAGACTGACTTGATATTGTCTTAGTCTTTGACTTGTCTAAACAAATAATAATATCATATTTAAATATTGTCAATGTCATTGTCATATAAATTATAATTAACATTTGCATTTCAATTTAATTATTACCTTTAAGGCTTAATAATATTGACAAAATTTTTGATAAATTTATACATTAATATTGGCATTCTTTCATCATACATGACCTAAGAATAAGATTTGCTCTACTTTCATAATAAATGACCTAGAATTACTTACATTTTTATAGTTTATTTTATTGTGAAAATCAAAAAGAACACTATTATTTAAACTATTTATTAATTCTGACAGAACTATTATTAAAACTATTATTATTTCCATTTTATTATTAGTGACCCAGCAAGTAAATTAATATATAGAGGTCATTGAAGATGAAAGTAGAAGCAAGTTCTCAAATATAAATGAAACAAAATTAATAAAATACAGCAATATTAAAAAAACTCACTTTTATTATAAGTGACTTTCTTAAGAAATTTTGTTATTGGAGTCATCTTTTACAAAAGTAATATATGCAATATATAAGTAACAAAGTAGGAGTGGAAGTAACCTATTGTGATGGGGCTGAACCAACTTTTAGTCAAAAATAATTCAACAGACATAAAGTAAGTTTTAATACATACAGTATTGAATTTTAAGATAAATGGCCATTTTTTTTTTAATTGTCAGTTTAATTTTTGAGATATATAAAAAAATCCATGATTTCTCCAAATCATCTGATCAAACAGAATAAATAGTGCTGAAATTTTGAAAAATTGTACAAACATAAAATTGGTTTTATTTGATCAATATAGTTTTTAGAAGTTGATACTAAATTAAAGAAAAATTAATAATTCTTAGTTTAATTTTCAAGATATTTGAAAAAAATCAATAATTTCACCAAATCAATAAACTAAATAAATAGTGCTCAACTAAAAAAAATTGAACAAGCATAAAATCAATTTTGGTAAATTTGTACTTTATGTTCATAAAATAATTTTATTTATTTATTGTTTAAATTCATTGCCGGGTTTTATTTGGTAAATTAAATGTAAAATTTTGTAAATGCTATTAACACCTTGTTCCCGAGCTACCTGCATGAGTTTGTCTGGTGGAACTCACTGGAAGAAAAGCACAAGCCTTTTCAACATTTTGTTCTTCTAATTAATAGCATTTACCTCTTTTAGACATTTTTATCAATGTTTTATACATTTTGACAAATATATGCATTTTTGGAATAAATTTATTTTACATTTTACAAAATAAAACCGGCACTGAATTTAAACAACAAATAAATAAAATTATTTTACGAACGTAAAGTACAAATTTACCTAATGGACTGCTATATTAGTAAGGGAATCATATTAAGTGTATTCATTATTAAAGGGCCTGGTATTATTTCATTTGTACTGTGCACAAATATTTACGCTAATATTTAAAGAGTTAACAAAATATAGATAAATACAGATAACAAACTTACTGACTTTTGGATGAGTACTAAAGTAAATTAAAGAGATAATTATAAGCTCAATGAACAGAACAAATGGCATAATGAATGGAGGTTGTAAACTTTGTGGAATATCCAGGCATAAGCGATATTTTGCAAGTATGTATGGCGTACCTGCCAATAAAAATTATGTATTTAAAGCAAATACAAGTTGTAACCAGAAAATGTCTACCGAAGCGGAACCATATTTATTGTCCTAATATAACTCAACGGTGGTGATTTAATTGAGTGTGTAGGTTTATTGCTGGTATGTTTTGCAAACTTATATACAGTCTATAATACTACTACTCAAAGGTAAATCATGACCTAAATGCAGTTTGAAGGGTAATCATTTTTCACCCTCAATTATACCTACCATGAGATGTCGGAGGAATGTCAGCCGCATAAATAAATGGCATCTGAGAATTACAATTAACTTCTTTCTGTTAAAGCTGGGGTGTAATCATTAAATTACTTAAAACATACTAAAATTCTATTCTCCATTTAATGGTCTAACACAAATAAGCTTGTAGTTGTGAATTCCTCAGCAAAATGCAAAGACATTTAATTAATTTACTTATCGACTTAATAAGCTATTGCACACCTACACGCTTAGTAGAATTATCTAAAGTACAAATTCCTACCTGAAAAGAAAACAATATTATAATTATGTAGTTGCTTTGAACTTTGGACTATATAATAACTATTTCATGGCTGTTCAGGTATAGGACCCATCGGCCCCGAATTGGACAGCGATGGCGTTGTTTACAAATATCTAATATGTATGTGCCTAATATCGAAATGTACGTTTAAACTTCCAGAATAATAACACCCCGTTTGTACGTGTAAGCCTTTAAATAGTTTATCAGCAATTATTATTTGTGCGATCAAGTCTGTGAAATGGTAGATAACTCGAGTGGACCGAGCTGGAAAGGAATATATAAGATCCAGTTATATAATATGTACATATATTCTACATAGACGACAACAGAGATATTTCTGGCTCGCGCTGGGGACATCCTATTGAACAAAAGTTGCGATACATTGGTATATAACTCAGGAAAGAGAAAGTTTCCACCCATGAAAGAGAGAGAGAGAGAGAGAGAGGAATGAAACTGAAATGAAATTAGTGACTTCGGCGATTCCTTTGAAAACTCCCAAATACTCTGTTTACGGGAGTTGTATATGTGCGAGTTTAAAGAGTAGAATGTAGTCCTGTGTATATAGTGATAGTATAGTGTATATATATATTGCTGCCGAGCCTAAAATTGCTCTTAAAATCGCCATAGCTTAGACTAGGCTTTTGGAAAGGTCTTTTTTAAGTAAGCCTTTTCATTGAACACAAATAAATATAATCATAGAGAACACTAATCATTTTTTGTAAAGACAAATGCTCCGAGTACAGCCACCTTCATAAATTACAAGTAAGTACTTTTTTGAGTGGGATAATTAGAATTGGAAACTAATTGAGATAACGTAATTAATTTAGTCCACGTTTAACACAAAAATGATACACGATCAGCTTCAGTAAAACAAAGACAAATGTGTTTATATATTTCGAGTATTTACTATAATAGACATTTTCAAGTTATTGATTTAAACACTGATGTCAATTTTTGCAATTTCGATCAATAAATTTGAAAGTCATATTTTAAACTAATCTTATAAGATTTGTAATGCCGACCAAATATTTCATGGCATATTTATCGTTGTCCAGAGTTTCATTATATGGATATATCCCTAATTTATAAATACTTCATCTTAAAGTTTAATGGCACTAGTTTGCTACTTCGATATTTAGATGCACATTTAAAAGTATACTTTATTATAACTCGTCACCAGAGACTCATTTATCATAACGGTTATCTATCTATAAGTACATTTATCTTATATCTACTATTTTCATTTAATAAATAAACATCTTAATAGGTAAAGTACACGTTTTCTTTAAAACGTAACATCTAAAATTGGTTAGTCTTAATTTAAAAAGTTAAAATCATATCGTACAATTTAAAATAATATTAAATAAAAATCTGTATTAGACTACTGCTAATGTGTATTATTAACTGCTTTCAACATATAAAAAGAATCCCATTATATGTATATTTATATTTTTCTTCTGCGAAATTAGTTAATTAGATCAACTTACGTATGTGTCCCCCTTCTAAACGTTTATTTAACTTTATAATACGTTGGAGACAATACGTTAGCACAATGCAACTTCAGCGTAAATTAATTTGTTAAAGACAGAAGATGAAGACAGCAAAACCAAAAGGTAGCAAGTTCGAGCCCCTGGTACGTACTTCTCGTGGTTTTAACCTACTGATTTGGGCTGCAGCGTTGAACTAATTATAATTTGATTCGTTTAAGCCTAGATGTTGACTAATAAATAAAGATATGCATACATATTCCTGAAAAAAAGAGGTCACAATTTACTCTCACATCTTAAGCTACGATATAATTTGCATATCTGTTGTTTAACATTGCCACAGAAATATTATATGTAGATATACCTACTTATATAAAAGTACATTTCACCGGTATAAATCTAAAATTATAGCGACACCACATGTGAGGTAAGCGTTTTACCCATTCTTTTAATAAATTAGGGATAACTTCATCCTTAAAACATGTCGTCGATGTGAATAAAGTAAAAGTATAATCAATGAAATAGTTTGCATGGCCTATATTTTGGTTCCCCAAATGTTGATTAGATTCGTGTCAAAAAGCTTAAATACCTACTACAGTGGCAATAGTGTTTATAAGTGGTATTTTCCACGATGGCTGCAGGTAAAACATAAGCCTATAGCTGGTATACCACAAGTATCTATACTCTATTTTGAAGATATTTTCCGATACGAATGGCACGCTAAATGCACATTTTGTTATAATTAAGTGCTGTGAGAGGGTAGAGAGAGAGAGGCTTACCACCCTCCAATCGATTCTTGACGACCCACTAAAGAGGCTGGAGGTTGAGGGTTGATCATTACAAATTCTATGAATTGGGTGAAACACTGTTATTTTCAAGCTTTCAAAATTGGAGAGTTTCTTTGCTATCGAGGGGGCGCACTTGAACTATTTCTCGTACATGTAAACGGAATCGAGTCGTTCTAATTCTAACCTCTTTTTGGGTTTCGTCTACGATGGCTATAACCTTACAAAATACCGGCTCTACCTGTAGTATGCATAGGGCATGTGTTTAGTGCACAGTACAACCCGTTCATGGCTATACCTAGTTCCTCTTCCCCGACACGGCAAGTAATACAGTCCCCTAATTCGACTTATAAGCAAATGGCGAAGTGTATACAGGACTGTAAGAATGTCTTAGTCAGCAAAAGATGAATGGGAAGAGAAAGACGGCGGGATTATCCATTTCAATGTGTACAGAGAAGCAAATGTGTATGTACCTATATATATATACCTTACGAAGCACAGTTATTGGCCTCCAAATGTGTGTTTCCCTCGTGTGTATGTATGTAGCATTTCTTTGCGTAGGTTGATTTCGTGTTAATGGTTCATTTTTGGAAGCCGCTGCTGCAATGCCCCTTTTTGAAAAAGACCATCAAAACGCGACGTATATACACGGGCAAACAACACACCAACCCAAATTTATTAATAGGGGATCATACTGCCGGCTGTAGTTTTTCGTCTTGGGATGTAACTGGAGGTTAATAAGCGTCACAATCTTCGATCCACATTTTCTACGGTTTCCGATCCCTTGAAAGTGTGTTGGACTGTCTGCTTTGTCGAGAAGACCTAATATAAGCAGCGAATTTTGAACCCAACGTGAATAAATATAAACAGCTTGAAAGAGTTCTTGCCAACTTACCATGATGCACGCCACGCTGTTGCAAGTTCTTATACTAGATATTATAGGGCTTCCTAGAGAACGGCAAATTGGACTATTTTTGTAGGGATGACTTGCTGCTGACACTTCAGTCTTCACAATAATTTATGATTACACTGCACGATTAGCATGGATATACGTTATGTACAAGTATTGCTTGTATATTATTATAAAATCAGTGAGAAAACTGTGTTGTAAGTTGATATATGAATAACTGAGACTTATGTTTTTGGTTGACAACTTCAATTTTTGATCGAAGAGACTCGGTGAACAAATATTTCAGCAAGACGGTCGACTGAGGATTTTCGATAATATCTGTAGGGCCGAATGAATGTACATATTATAATTAAGTTTTCTTTATTATTCGATGTTAATCTATAAAACTTATTTGATTTTACAATAGTAAGAACTATATATATGGAATATATAGGATAAGGATTTTTGGTCTTAAAGATTTATCGGAAATTATAAGTTTATCGTTTTCTTCAAATAACTTCACCGAAATCCACTTTCCTGAAAATTACAAAATATATAGTCGAAAATAAATATCCTATTTCCTATATCGTTGTACAATAAAAAATTAACATACACTGCTGTTCTCTTGTATACGTGACGAAAAACGCAACTTGTATGGTAGAAAATTAACATCTAGAGCAACCACTCTTATTGAGTACTATCGCTTCACCTAAACTAATTAGTTACTGATATCAGAGTACGCTAAACGTTATATATCGTGATTATGAAAAAGATATTTTGTGTAAAGATGTATCTATATAAAAAAAAGTATTATATGTATTGTGAACATTAGGTTTTATTAACAAAGAAATGTTGGTTCTTATTCAAATTAAAGTGAAGTTATTAAATACTATACTATTGCATCATCATTGTATACATCTCTCCATGAAATACAATGATTATCTGTCGCTAAAATTTTACAATATAAAGTATACTTAATCAATAAGAGTGGTTACCCTATGTTTCATACCCTATGGCTTAAATGTACACATCTTATTACTACTTTTATAATGCCTTTAAGTAAGTGTTAAAATGCTATCGCTTATTAAATCAATCTTCATTAGACAGTCGTATATTTTTTAGAGAAGTATGGATATGTTATTGCTCTTTTCAACAATATAGTATTAGTTATAAAATCCAAACGCTGCGTGTAAATTTTAAATTATCGAGCAATAAACCTCTTCATTGTAATTCTAATAATTCATTAATTATAACTATAGAATCTCAACATACTCAGAAACATGCAGTATTGGCTTGTACTAGCTGACATTAACTAACAAGGTGCTGTCTATATATTTATTTATATACCTACTTATTTCTGACTCATTATTCATACTCTCATATTGTTTAAAAATAATTTAAAACCACAGTATCTATAAAATATATTAAACAAGCATTTTCAGAATGCTTTTGTACCTACTAAAAATCTCATTTTCGACATATACTTGTCATTGTTTACTCACCCCCCCCCTTTCTACCGTATATTTCCTCCTCCAATCAGGATACACCGATGAGTTCTGGTTTCTCGTTAACGCCGTGGAGGAGTCGGATGTTGGCATGGTGATGGTCCACTCGGGCGGTGGTCCAACCCTACGCTACATTGGCGGTCAACTCCATCTCTCCCTGCCTGGTTTGACTCTCAAGTCCCCTCGAGTGCCTCTCAGCCGTTGGACACACGTAATGGTCTCTCTGCACCAATTAGAAGCCAGTGACTCTTCTCAACTCACGCTCCTATTGGACGGACGCCTTGTAGCCAGTGGAAAGATCCCAACGGGTGGACTACTCGCTGAAAAGGCGGATACAACAGCCACCAGCTCAAATTCCGTACAATTCGGTGGTTTTCTCGAAGAAGCCGCAGCTGCAGCGAGAAAAGGTGGAGTTAAACAACTTCAATTCCTCATTGATGACTTTGTCTTCTCGACTCCGGCTAAGAATTTTTCCCGCGAGGCGGTTGAGTACCTCCGACTCCCCAATGTGGCTTCGGATGAAGTGAGAGAACAGCTGGCTGAGTTGGGAATTCGAGCCACGAAAGACACCATGGATCATCAGGGCATAACGCTCGAACCGAGTTCTTCACCATTGAAGTTGGTGGCCCCGCCAAACTGGTGTCTCAACAGGTTTGTTATTACCTTTAACTTTGTGTTGGCCATAAATTATCCGATAACTTAGTGTGACGTTTAAGCAAAGAAATTGTCTAATAAATTATGGGTTTAACATGTTAGATATGGAAACGAGGATACTTATAGTCGTCAGGTATCTTGTTGCAAAACAATTCTTATTCATAAGAAGTCATATATAATACATGTATTAAATCGTGCATAAATCGGTCGTGAAATGCAGTATAATAATATCTCTGTAGTTTGTAAAGTAATAATTACAAAGGGAACAGGAAAGTCAACTTAGTTATTCGAAGGTCTCTACATTGATATTTTGTTTTGAGTAACGCTCAAAGAGACATATTTCCAGTTTCATAATGCATTAAATGTACATTGTTACGTTTTTATCTAGATATTTGATAAATTTTTAAAGTTCAGTGAGATACCATAATAAAACCACAAAGAAATCCCCTTTTAGTAAGAATTTAGTATGAAGATAAAGCAGCGTGCTTTCACTGCACCTAAAATGCCACCTCTGCTCCCTCGTCTCTCAGGTTCGCCACTTGCTCAAAGGGCTTCTACCTCACCTTTCTGATCCGCTACGTGCGCACCAAACGCACCCAATTGGTCATGCGCTCCAACTTCCTCCTCCTCACAATCGAGGGTAAGACTCTCGGTGTTATTCTCTCGGATGGGAGTCGGAAACAGACCGTCACCTACCCCGCCTTTCGTGATGGCCACTGGTCACAGGTTGAGGTCACCTGGACACCTCAGGACGGCCTTTTCCTTCTCATCGATGGCAAGGGCGTTGCTAAGGATACCAGACGCGTGGAGTTCTCGCAAGCGGTTGATAGTCAGGGTCCAATTCTCGTCGATGCTGTGGAGACCTACTCGACTTCGAACTTCACGATTGCGGACTATTTGTTGGCTTCTGCGGACCGTGAAACGTTACTTCGTTTAGAGACCATTCCAGCCCGTGAGTTTATTAGTTTGATGCCTTAAATTCATGGCATATTGTTATTTTTTTCAGTACCTTTATATGGGCTATAATTTTAACTAATTTGTCTTCAAATCTATCTTGTCTTTGATATGTCAATGATATGAAACAAAAACGCCCGAAGATAAGTAATAGTTTCTACTGTGCCTTTTTAAAAATGGCAGGACATTTTTTATTTCGTATTTTACTTATAGGTAAGGAAGCAAAACATATATCATTACGATTTATTTATAGATAAAAATGCAGATAAAGTTAAATTTATATATGAGTACTAAAATATAGAAAACAAATTAATGATTGCTATCATAGTTCTAAAATATCGACATTAATAAATAAAGGGGAAGATGTTAACGAGATAGTTTCGTAAATTTACGTTAGCTTTATCAAATCAATATATTTTAATACATTTCAATACTTCGAATGATGTAATTCATAATTTGTTATGGACATTTTTATGAATAAGAGTTAATTGAAGTGACAGGTTCGTCGATGAAAGTTTTATTGGTAGTAGTAGAATATAGTTAATTGTAAAAAATAATCAATAAATTATAGAATATTTATTGATTATTTTTTAAATATTTCAATGCTCGGATATATGCAAAATGACTTATTTCCTGTCCGATTAATGTTGAACCATTTTTTCACCCTTATTAAATTTAGGCGTAAAAGTTGTTATCTATAAAAAGACTCTCTCTCCACTTATAAAGATGCCATCCATGCCTACTCTTGATTTTATTACAGCTGGATTCGCGGACAAAAGGGCAGCGCATAATGATTTTATGCAATCGATGCAGCCTTCTGACCTCACTGGAGGTCAAGGTTAGATAATAATCCATAAGCAGTTGACCTACTTTATCTATGATTACATGCCTACACCTGTATACATATACATACATAGTATATAGACTGACCTAGCTTTAGTTGACTTTTGTCACCTGTTCACATGGATATAGTATACAATAATTGTCTATTTACATAGATATTAATATTTTTCTCTTAGCTTTTTATCTTTCTTCCTCTTATCTTTCTACAACTGCTTGTCTGGATTAACACACTTTAAGCAAAAATGGTAAAAATATGGCAAATGAAAAGTTCTTAATCCCTAAAACACGTTAGTAGATTAAAAATATTATATATATATTCTTTATACTATTTAAAATAATTAAGTAGTGTGATAAATTAAATTGCTAAATATTACAAAATTTAGAAAACTATTACTGCATAAATTTATAACATGGACATATCAATAAATAGCAATATCGAAGGCATGATGTAACAATTTATCTCATTTTAATACAATTTGAAACAAGCAAGAAGTTTTCATCGTCAATTGCCATATATATTTAAATTGCCATTTTCGTTTAATACGTTCTACTGTGCCAACTATTTAAAAAGTCTATAGAAAGATCTACTATATGTATGTAAAATGCATCTTCGCAAGCAATAAATTGAAAGGTACGTTTGGTAGTGATTATAAACATTAGAGTAAGATTTAGTGACTGCATCACTTTTAGAAGCACGAATAATTATTACTTATATAATTGGAGTAGACTCATTTTAAATAATTTTTCTCTTAAATCAATAATGATTATTTACTTTATGTGCCTTATCAAGAGAACTTATTTCTGGCATGCCATTTAACACATAAATAGATGAGACAAAATTAGTTTTCTAATCACCTCTATTATTTCACTTCTTTCATATTTTTCATGAAACTAAACATAACTCAAACTTTAATTTATTTCTACTTCTTCACTAAATTTTCGTAATAAATTTTCATTAAAAGTTTAACCAGAATAACTTCCATATATCACATATTCTAAAACCTTACCGATTATTAAAAGTTTAAAACATTAATAGGTAACCAGGAAATACTGTAAAGTTAATGTTATACCTCAAATATGATGTGGGTGTGCTTGTAAATTCTTTAATTCGAAACATTAACGACTTGGCCAAGCGGCTAATAATAATCTTAACGCTTCTATTGGGCAATATAGCCTTTATCTTGGCCTATTAGATCAGCATATTTAAGATTTAGCTTTTAAACATAATATTTACATAGCTTTTGCTGATTTATATGTTTTGGTATTATTTAATTGTGATTTGTGTAAAAATATATAATCCATTGTTTAATGTGTGATTATTTGAGAGACGTTGTTGGATTTAGATAACGTTGTATATTTGTGAGAAGCTATTTCGAAAGTTGAATATTTTACAATAATGTCATGTCGGCACCATTTGGATCCTCAATGACTTATTACTAAGTACATATAAGTACATATAGGTAATATATGTGTTGATGCACTAAACTAACTTAAACATATTGAATAACATGTTATGAGCGTTTATTGTAGCATTATACATATATGGCAGGTTTAATTTAAAGTTTTGAACAAAGCTTTCAACAAGATATGACAAGGTATACATTTGACTTGAATTTGGAGAAAACTCAATTGATCATCATAGTAATGAACCAATAACAACAGCTAACGGCATAAAACGATTAAAATTTCAAATAAATTGTTATGTTGATCTTTACGCATGTTTACATGAGTGTAGAATGGTGGAAATGCAGGATTATCAATTCGCTGTAATATGTCTACTTAACAGGTCTACATAACTTGATGTAGGCAAAATACAACATGTTTTTCAAAGGTGAAATGTTTTGCCCATGATAACAGTTCTCGCCACGTTTTAAACAAAAAATTCCCTTTTTAGAGATGTCGTTTTAATTCCTGATTAACTGATACATTTTTTTAATATACCAATTCGTTTGAGTCTATATGTACCTACTTTGTCGTAACTTTAAAATCAATTTTGATGGAATCCACCAAACATTCACAAATTATATTTAATAGATTTGGAATATCATACATGCATATCTTTTCTAATATTGATTAATTATTTTTAATTAGCAAATTATTAGTTTGCATCCACGGTATAAGGTAGTTTGCCCATAAAGTGAGTTAACATTTACTATATACCTATATATGTACACATGATTATTTGGAAATGTACGCATTTGAAAAGCATTTTTTTTCATTAAACCAAAAAAATTACTGATTAATTATTTACACTATGAGATACTAGCTGCTATTTCCTAGATCTCTTTTTGTATTGAATATCTCGATATATGTTAATCAATCATAAATATGAGCATCTCTGAAAGCAATTATATATACTTTTGTGCTTAAATTATTTATTATTATACATGCATATATCTTGTATAGCAAATTTTGTCTATAAAATCAATTAATATTTATGCTAAATGTACTAAATATTTGTGTTATATATATTCTTATTTATATGTGCATATATTTATAATTCAGCCAATTATTATCTCTTTTCTAAATCAGTTTTGTTATATTAGTACCTATTGTGTTTCAAGAAAAGAGATTAGAATTTCGGAAAAACTTAAAATAGATATTGCTTACGATAAATTTTATATACCTAGATAAACCTTATATAATTATATGTTAGTCAATATATGAAGAACAGTAATTTATAGTGTTACGATATTTATTATAGAAAATATGGTTAAGTTCCATACATACTTATTAAAATAGTAATTTCTCTTGTACTCTGTACCTGTTCAACTGTGCGGTGTAAAATTCAAGCAAAGAGTAATATACCTGACATTTGAAAATTAGAATTAAATAGTTTAATTGGTAAATGAAAATATATTTATTGCAGGAAACGAAATATTTAAAATATAATTTATATAAAACTCAACTTTCAAGACATAGCATACTTTATTCTTTTAGAAATGTATGTTTTTTATTTAACACAATAACTTCGGGCTATAGAAGATCGATTAAACATTCAAATGAAAATAAAACTGATTTCATTTGCACAATAGGGTTAATTTAACCCTCGTCAGCTAATTTATTAAGAACAAAGTTTTCATACAAAAAAAGTTTATTTAAGAGTAAACGTTTTAGCTTTATTGTTGTATGAGTGCCCGTTTTTTCGCCTCTTATTTTTATTATTTCATTGTTACTAAATGTCAGGAAGACTATATTTGAATTCCTCCAACCGGTGAACCATGAAGAATTATTGATTTTATCTCTGTCCCTTCACCCCTTCCCTATCTCTCTATCAGACAATCCAAAATTGACACGAATCACCTTTGACTCGGACATGGATGCAACCTCCGCCCCCTTTAAGCCTCATCTTTATGGCAACGCGCGCTACACCTCCGACGGTCGGCACAATCGTGCTCTCGTGTTGTCAGGCGGCGCTACGCATAGCAACGCCGTTTCTCTTGGTCCCATTATGGGTTGCTATGGCAATATCATTCTCTGCAGCAGCGCGGGCCTTACTCTCCGCTTTTGGATGAAACCCACCCGACTAACGGGTAAGAAAGTGACCTTACTTGCCTCAAGAACCTACAGTGTCGGAATTAACGCCGACGGACGCCTTGCTGTGGATATGCGAACTGACAGAACTGTGTGGAGATCACGTGACCACTACAAAGTGGCATTCGACCAATGGCAGCTTGTTGAGGTGACCTGGAATGCCGCGAACGGATTGGGCGTCTATGTGGACGGTAATAAAATTGATATTCAGGAGAGAGGAATGCCGGTGGGAAAAAGTGACGCTATTTCGAGTGATCTGGATATATGGCTTGGTCGTGATCTCAGCGGGGCAGTTGATGAGGTTGCCTATGTTGTTTTGGACGAAATGGAGTTCTGGAACGCGAGGCGGGATAACCTTCAGGCTCTTGATTTGATTGGAAAAGGTAAGTGTGGGCGATATAGTATTTCTTTAAATGTGTTTTTCAATTTTGTTTACGGGGATATTATCGATTAATATGTGCACAATAATGTGCAAAGTTGAAAACGTTTATAAAATTATAGATTTCTGCACATACCTAATAGTTACACATGTGTAATTTTCCTAAATTTTTAAATTAAATCGAACCGGCGTTTTAATTGTTTTATTGTTAAATGATGTTACTAGATTTTATGAAATGTATAAAAGTTTTGCCAAGCATATATATATTATTTAAATTTAAGCTGTAACATAAATATTTTTAATATTTTAACATTGAACTTTATATATATGTATATAAAATGGCGAAATATAGTAGATAAACACAGTCCCTAGAAATTTGTGACATGGTATTTAATGACTGTTCATTCGCTGTGTTTATGTAATTCTATTTATTTAAAACTGTTATCGATTAAATATACATTCAAATATATATAATATACTTACAGGGGTACACACAAAAGTTATAGTGCGATACACATCAAATTTAAACGTGTGTTTATTACAATTCACATGACCTCATCGATATGGAATGGTCGTAATATGACAGTTGGCAATTTATACATATTAAGTATATTATATATGTATATTGCTATTAACAGTTACTTCAAATTTCTGAGGAACACTTTTTAATGTGAATATACTATCAATAATTAATCTACATACATCACGGAACTATCTGATAAGATTTATGAATATGTTGGTATTCACATTTGCAAGTATGATTGAAATGCACACAGTCGTTGATACCTACAAAGATATTGAGGTAATAACGTTAAATACTTAAGTATGATTGTAAAGATTTCATAAATGAAATTAGATGAATAAATATTTATTATATACATTTTGTAAAAGTAGCCTCTCATCCATAAGATATTATATTATTTATGGAATTTATTTAATTTTCGAAATTTTCCCATTGGCATTAAATAATTATACCATTTTATCAATCATATTTAATTAATCGCCGAAAAATACTTTAATGTAGAAGAGGTGTTCATTGTCCAATTTTATTCAAATTATGGGAAAAAGTTACTCTCTCACTGTTCGCAGCATCATGATCGAGAAATACGGTGGAAACGTATAAGGGGATGTGCTACTTATACTGTTGTTAATTTGAATTTACACATTTTGAGTTAAACGAACAACCTCAAAATTAAACATTGTATTTCCCGGTTAAACCGAATCATCAAAGGTATGCAAAAATAGTAAGATATAGTAACTTTGGATATATTCTTATAGTTGATACGAGAAGCAATTATAGGAAAGGTAAGAGCAACCATCACTGTAATAGAAATATGAAATGAGCAATATCTAAAATAAATTACTAAATGTATTTGATGTATTAATACATGTACATAGTTATGAATTTTATTCCATTATTTTCATTAATTGTTCAATAGAAGTTTTATTGATTAGAAGCTAGCTTTTATTTCTGTAATTTCAAATTAGTTGTTCAGTTTTTTTGTCAATATAAAATCGTTTTATTTTAATGAATTTAATGTACCTAAATGGGTAGACTAGAAATAGTGTTAAATATTTTTTATAAATTCATTCTAAGAGCAAATATTCATAGAATTTTAACATACGTAAGTTGTCTGTAATATATAATTCATTGCTGTGTATCAAAAACTGTTTTACTGCATTTAAACGATTTAATTGCTGTACATTTTAGAAACATTATTTTGCAAAAGCTTTTGGGTAGACGAATAGTAGTATAAAAGTGTATACAGAATCAATAAGAGTCGAAACTCTGGTATAATTACTCTATGGCATAAAGCATAAGACTGTAATTATATAATATATGAACACTATTTTCATACCTTTGATATTTCTACCTTGAAATAATATAGCTAAATTTGAGATTCCTCGTTCTAATTTGGAATTTAAAAAATCTCATCTAGAGAGAGCATCATGGACTTTTTCGCTATGTATTTTAATAAAATTATTTTTCAAGCCACTAATTCAATTTTGACCGTAAAAAATTTCACTTTATGATTCAGTCGTATTTATCAGTTTTTACTCACTATGATTCAACTGTTTTTCTTATAATAAGCTGGAAAATACCTAATACACAGCATGTCAACGAAAGGCTTACAAACAGGTACTATTTCAGTACATGCGTAGTTCTGTATCTTAGATAAATATACAGACAGACTGCGTGGGATTTCGCGACCGATTATTGATACAAATCAGCATTAAGCGAATTTACTACAAACAGAATCGCTGTAACCCATGTTCTCTAGAACCTTAAATGAATCGCCTTTTAGTCGTCCTACAGAAGGGTATATTTTTTTGCTTTGGTATGTAATGTATAGGTAATTCCAAAATCTCCCGTATACTCTAAAGGTTAGCAAAAATTGAAAGACAAGGTAAATATGTGACGAATATCGAGCTATTTTGTTGCTTTCATCTCAATTCAAAACTGCGCTAGCATCTATAGGCTACAAAAAGCTACCCTAATCAGTGTCACTTTATATCTACGTAGTTCACACATTTTAAGTACCCCTAGGACAGAAAAACTGACCAGCTTTGCGCTGTGTCGTCTTATTTATGTTATAGCCACGCTTAGTGATCATTCCTATAATAAGCTACGTTATAAGCGATGTCCCGGTATATTTATATCTACCTTTATGTTAGCATATTATACATTATATAGGTACCTGAAAGTCTGGATACATTTGGAGACAAATATTTCTTTATCAAGAGGTCTAAATCAGGTATAATAGGTATATGTATGTATGTATGCGGCAAATATTCTGATGAATCTCATTCAGAAATTGGCAGAATACCTCCGATCTTAAGTTCTTCCCAGAGACTTTTCCCGTGTGAACAGCTGCTGCTATACGGTAGCCAATACTGACTATTAATGTGTGAATTAGTACGTATACGTAAACTTATACCAAATAAAGCGAGATAATTTAAAAAAGGTGAAAAATCGCAATTTAAAGTTAGCACCTAAATAATTAATACATCATACTAAGTAAGACACTGTCAAAATTAAAGTTTTGGGCGTAAATAATTTTGTATCCTTGTAATTTTTTTAAAGCTGTTTGTGTATATTATATATAGAGCTTAGCATCATTAATTTTTATAGCTTAATTTGCTAAGTTAATCTAAGTTTTGAAAGATTTTGCTAAGAGGATGATTCACTAAATTTATATTTCTGAATAAGTAGATGTTTTTTTAGAGTATAGGAATGTTTGAAAAGACTGGTACGTGCAGCAAGTAAAATTCCTTTAATATAGGGTGTAATTATAGCCTTCCCAAGAATGTGTTTCGTTCGTAAACTGTAGGTACCTACCTATATAGTTGAATATAGATACAAGATCAAAGCTCAACCACACATTATTTTATACTACACGCATATTACTGATACTTTCCAGCCAGAATTCAGTATAAGCATTTGATTTTAATCTTTAACTATACTATAACCTCTACTTTGTTTACCAATTGACATCTTCTTTTCCTCCTGTTTATTATAAATAATTACCCGGTGTCTGTAGTATAACATATTATATGATGCTGTAAAGGCCATGTTTTGTACTGCACACTGTTACCTTGACTGCGTTCTTGACACATTCTGATCCATCCAATGGAACGGAGGGGTTTAAATTGGTGATTTACTGATCTTTCACGATGCCATTAATGTCGATATTATGTTGGCTTCAATAGTATAGGTACCTACCGACAGTCTTAGGACTCGATAGGGGAAAACTGGGCCACTGAATAAACTCTAAGATGAAGGAATGCTTATACATATTTATAGTGTATTACTAGTTGTAAACTTAAAGTGCTGTTGAGGTGTTGGTTGATAACTGAAACATAAATGGTGGGAATCCATTGGCAGGCAAGTTGTACTACTTTTATAGTATAAGTTCATATATGTGTACATGTATAGGTACTATACCATATTTGGAGCTGTTTAAGAAATAGAAAAATAATGTTTTAATGCAATATGGGGACGTAAAATATGTGGATTATACGTATACTTACGGATTATGATTCCTGTGAGATCGAAAGTTGTTTGAACTCTAGAATATTCTAAGATTTGTTCGTTTTGCTAGGTATTACTTATGTCTGTAAAGAAAATATAATTTAATTATAATATTAAGTAGTGTATCTTATATAGTAATTTATCTTTAATATAATCAGGACAATAACGTTTATAGGAAATGTTTAGTATACTATCTACCTATATGATTTTGTCCATGTTAGTTAATAATATAAAAATATATCATGATTATAAATACATAAAATAATATGTAGAATAAAATATTATATTTAACACGTTTATAATCTTGCCCACTTTGCTTTATAAAAAAATCAATATTACATTTGCTTTAAATTTAAGCTACAACTGTAAGCGTAGTTTGTACTTTGGATACTTAAATATTCGCTTACAAGAATTTCTTTTATAATTCATGAACTAATAATTTAAAATTTCCGTCAGCCAATCAGCACATAATGTCTTTGTAATGCTTTAGTATATTTAGTTATCGATTTCTGTCTTCTAATATGAGTTGAATTGTGAATTTAGTTTGAGACTGTGTGTTTTTGTTAACGCATGCTAGCTGCTTGTGTCATTTTGGCCTGTTTATTAATACCATAGAAATAGACTTTGTTTTAGTTCGCGCTTTGTGTGAAGGGTGAACAGTCTATTTCTATGATTAATACCTATACCTATTTTCTTTCATTTGTAATGTTTTCGACACTCCATCTATCTGTTTCATCATTGTATGATTTGTTTTTGATGTGTATAGATTCTTATAAAACTGTCTATAAGTATAAGCATAGCATAAAATGCGCTATTAATATTACGCATACGACTATGGTCAAGGAGGTCTTCGGCATTGACTGTAACAATACATACCTGATAAGTTTTTAATCACTTCTATAAACTTCCAACGAAGCTTTGCCGTGGGACTTAAAGTTATCTGACTGCTCCAACATGCAATGGTGGCCCCGGCCATAGAGACTTCTTACATCACGACTGCAGACAGCAGAGGTGACCTTCATAATACCCATCACCGAATCCTGACCTGCCTTTATTGCCCGTCTGGTCTAGAGTCTCAGTCTGATTCTTTTGTTTGCAGTTTTGAGAGACTGGCATCTGCATCTTCTTGATAACGATAGGGAATGACATGGACAGAAAAAGACGCACTGATTTAATTATCTTCATATTTTTGGACCAAAAAAACTGGGCTTCTTTCACCAAATAAAAGAATATTACAACTCTGTAAAAGTTGAAATTCTATTCTCGATGACGATATGGGTAACTTTTTACTTCCTTTACTATACATTTCGTTTTGTATATGTGCTGTGAATGTTGATTTAATCCTGTCAGCTGCTTATCTTTTTGGTTGCGCATTATCACATGGACACAATCGCAAAGATACTTTTCTATACAAGTTTTAGCGGTAGTACTAGTAGGTATAAATCAATTAAATTAGTTTAATACTTTAGTTTAATGAATATGTTTAATGTTTTATCCCTGGGTTGAAGAGGACGATAAACAAAAACTTTATTTATTAATATTTTTATCCTTAAATGCTTATAATATATTAGTCTTCCATACATTATTTCTAACTTTAAAAATGATGTTTGGTTGCTATTGCTATATATAACCAAATTTAAATCAATTGATTATTGGACGGTATTTCGTTATTGAGTCACGTGATTCTTCTGTAACTTCTGATTGCCATTGGATAACTGGTCTTGTTCCGTATAAGAATATTAATTGTGCAATTTGACCCCCCACCCTCACAGATGATAACGCTCCACCATCCAAGAAGGTCATGGTCCCCAAGCAAGTCCCCTCTCAGCCTCCCACAGTCCCCAACACCGGATCAGTAACCCCCGGGACACCCCCCACCTCGGCCCAGGCCGGCCCTATCGTCCCTCTTATTCTCAATGCCCCCGGTACCACAACTGTGGAGTGGGCCCGCTTCAACGGTCAAAACTACCTCATCTATGACTTCCAACGCTTGGTTCCAGCCGTAAGCGACACAGAGTCTCTGGAACTTGAGTTTGAGATCGACAAAAGTGCCACCTCGGGTCTACTTTGGTACTCTTCCACTGGAGACTCCAAGAGCTACATCTATCTCCACGTAAGATAACCCCCCGTTACTCTGAAACTGCTCTCACATTTTAGTCGTATTCAATAAATAAATGTCATCATTGGTTTTTTGTCATTTACCTACAACAGTTTTTCAATAAGATGAGGTGTTACATTTTAAGTTAGTGTCTATAACTTATACGTTTTACTGAAACTCCACCACCTGAGTCAATATGTTCTGTATTAGATATTGAAAGATCAAACTTACTTTGGTTTCATACTTAATTCATACAACAGCTGACTACTCATAAATCAGATGTTCTAATCAATCGATACAAAATATCGTAAAATTTTGTTTATCCAAAATCTTAGTTTTATTCGTTTAAGCTTTTCTACATATCTAAATATTAAGCATCATAGTGGCACATCTCATAATATGTCGATGGACCTATTTATATACTAAAAGTCAGTAATTTGATATCGCTTAGGGATTAATGCACAACTGACCACATATAGTAATTCTACTTATTAATAGATTATAGTTTATTATTTAGTATCGTCAAATCTTATACGTCGTATTTTGAATAAATATTAAAAGTGACATTTACTGTTAGATCAACTCGAAGAAAGAATAACAACTCTTTTCAACACTTCGACATAGCATTATATTTGTGAGATTCCCTTAACAGCATATTAATTTAAAAATAGAGATATGTAGACAGTACAATGCTTTATATTATTGAAAACACAAATTAACACTCTACACATGAGTAGGATGTATTACATCGAAAATTTGTGTTTTCAATAATATACAGCATATATCTACATATCGCTCCTTTTTAGTATCATATTTGTTCGTTTTATAGCTGCATTTTTATTGAATTAACTTCTGATTTATTTAAAATTTAATCTTATGGTGATATTTCGTTTTTAAATTGCGTTATGCAGCTTGGCAGTAATTTGCTCAAGAGACCTTAGCGTGGGGTTAGCAAAATAATTTAAGATGATGTCTTAAAATAATATTATTCAATCGATTTGTTTATTGCATTTTGCTTGCAGTAAATATCTCGACACCAGATGTAATAATTTAGTTTACAATTATTTTCGTTCTTATTCATAATGAGAAAACAATGTTCATTGTTTTCAATGAAACAAAATTACAGGCACTAATTTGAATTATCTTATTCTTATGTAAATATTTCAGCTTTTTATAAATTATCTTTTATTTTATACTATATATTCTACTACATTCTACTACTTATACTTTCATACCTACTATTTTTCCTCATTTCTTTGTTCATATAAATCTGGTGGTAATCGTTTTATTAAAACAGCTGTTTATTTTTTAATGTTTTAAATACGTTTAAAATCTAAGACAATTTTGAAATCGATATTTTGTGTGACCTTCAAACTTATATTTAACATGACCTACATACATCTGACAGCCGAATGCGGGACGAAAGGCTAGTACCTTTAATTATTTTGTGCTTTTCTGTTATATTATTAGACGCTTAAGAAATTAGTGCCAATTACCATATATACTACTATTTATATCCTACTTACTATTGTGACTTAAAAGTCAAACTTGCATAATATGCGACACATACGAAAGTGTTTATTTTCAGTGCTTTTGAGTAATTGAATGAATGTTGTATTTGTTTTGTATTTTGTTGAGATTACCTTAAAATAAAGGTATAATTCCTACCTACTACTAAATTGATCGTAGAATCATTTATTGATTTGGTTAACTACATAATAACATATTTTGTTTAATATACATGAACATCCCAAAATTTTAAATGTAAATTGAAAATCAGAATAATAATTATTATTTTGTAAAGATAAATACGATAGTTCATTACAAAAGCACCACATTAAGTCATTAGCATAATTGCTTCGCATTTTTGTCTTAAAACACGGAAGTTTAAAAGCGTCATCTTAGTGTTATTTCTGTAACATTTATTTTTGGTAGAATGTTTCACTCTGAAAGTGTTTCTTCACTGCTTATTTGTCTTAAATGTGGCTTTCAGTTTATATATTGATTTTTTTCTCATTTTTACTAGGTTTTGATTAAGTTCACAATATTATTTTTACTTCTTCAGTCGTTCTAGCTATAGTACCATAGATGTACTTAGTTAACAAAAACGTTTTTTTTTTAATTTTATGTTATGTTTTTTTTTTTAGAAAAATTGAAATTTGTCAAACACAATTTGAATATAAATATATCTTATTTCAATTTTGTTCAACCTGTTTCATTAGTAAAATAACATGTACTGTCTAAATATGATTAAATACTCATGGAAAAGCAGTACTTATTACCTAATAGACATTATTAATAGTGTAATACACCTTTAATTATCTTCGTTAAACGTGTTAAGGCATGTTACATTGAATTTAGAGGTTTTATTGTAATCCACAGACTTTTGGGACTGTTTTGTAATATTTTTCTTATCAAAATTGTCATTTAAGGTCAAATAGCTAAAATTAAACATTTTGTTTTGTAAAGCTTCAATCAAATGCTATATGTCTTAGCAACTTATGAAACTTACTGCGAATATTCAGCTATGAGTTCTAGAAAATTACTATGTTATTTTAAATTGTAAATATTGTTCGTTTAATTGTACACTTTATTAATGGCCTTTGTTATTTGCTATTTAGCGGGTAATTTAATATAAATATATATCAGCTATTTTATATACACGGTTTTAATAACACTATGAAATGGATGCGATACTTTTATATGAATGTTATTTGCTCTAAAGAGTAGAGTTAATTTTTCAGTATATACTTGCTACACTACTTATACCCTCTCCCTCTACTAATTTACACTATTTAAAGTAATATTTAATGTACTATACGCATAAGGCTAAATTGCTCTTTTGTAATTCATAGTTACTAACTGTTTAGTTATTTATATTTAAGATAAATCCGCTTGCACAACTTATTCTTAATGAAATAGCAACTTTAAGTGTATCAATTAAGTCTATATACGAATAGTATATGAGTGATGTATTTTATTACTATTAAAATACATCATACTAAGTAGGTATATCAAATTTTATTTTCATATAGGCACCTACATGTTGCCCAATTAAAAATTGTTTACTGTTTCCTGACGTGGTTAAAAGCACAATAATTTTCTGTAATTTCATTTAAAATGTCCAACGTTTTGCTGTAAAATTATTCATTGGGACAAAAACTTTTTTTTCTTCTTCTACAATTATACCAATTTGTTAACAAACTGTGAAGATAAAAGTTGATTTTAAAGCTAAACGCTTTAGAAACAACAAATTTTTCTACCTTATTTTACCTTTATTTACTATTCTGATCATTCATTGGTGAATAAATGAATCAATCGTGTCTTTTTATTTCTCCCCTTTTTGCTGTATCCTCTATCCTTCAGCCGGCAAGTATTCCACGCTCAAAACTTCCTTCCAATAACAGCATTACTTATTGATTTATTGATTTATTGATTATAATATTTATATATATATACACACCAATACTTGACACTATTATTATGATACCTATATGAATTTCTATTCAATTAATACAATAATTTTAAACTCATACTTTACTATACTTGAAATACCTAGTTGAGCATTTTTCTGGACCTATTTTATGCCTTTGGTCATGGTAGCGACAGCCGACATGGTTTATGTGGCTTTTTCGTTTCGGTTTGAAAGTTTACCCCATTTTCAGTTTATTTCATTGTTCATTTTTCGTTGCCTTTCTTCGTAATCTGTAGCTTTGTATTCATGATAATGTGGTACATCTTTTGACATTATCTTTTCACAATCCTCCTCATCATTTTCTTTTCATCTTGGCCATTCATTTCCAACTTACCTTTCTTCGTATATTCATTTCGTTAAGGGTCGTTTCGATTTATAAACATGACACCTCTTGGCTAACCGTTATTCGCTGACTATTTAAGTTTTATTTTATTTAATTGATTTTTATTGTATAATATTTGCAGTAATTTTATTGGTTAATGATATTATGTAACATTGAATTACATATAACAAAAATTATTTATGAGAATGTTTAAGATATATAAATCTAGTATCACAGAGTAAAAATATACCGTTTTTTAAACTTAGACTATTGATTGCAAATTTTATTGACAAAATATCGTTTATTTCAATAAAAGTTAAATAATAAAATTATTTTCAAAACTTATGGCTTTTTTTAAATTATTGTAAAGTACCGACATCGGATAATTACAGTAAAAAAACTCTATCCATAAATACTCTCTGTATGGTATTATTGAATATTACATCTGACAGTCACAAACTTTATCAAGAATAGGATATCGATCAGATAATCATTATTTTTTAATTACTGTGTGTATCGATAATTATTTAAGGAATAAAAAATCACAAATTTATCACGAACGGAAAATCATGGATTCTATAACGTATTATTGTTATCGTATTACAGAAACTGTTTCTCCTTTTTAACTAGATTAGCAATATATTGTAGATTAGATCACGTGTTATTGAAAAAAAACGTTGTGCATTATATTTACTAACAATTATTTTATTTTTCATGATCATTAGTACCTATTGTTTTAAAATAAGAACATAAAAACTATTCCGTCACTTGCTATACAAATATCTGGCAATTTCAGTTGGCAAATTCGCATATTTTGACTACAAAAGCGGCTTAATAATGCTAATAAATATTTTTTCAGCTTGAAACAAATTCTTTCTTGTAGACATTTTACCTCTTATATATATTTACGCTTTTTGTATTTATTTTTGTTTTGCTGTCCTGTCGTTGTTCTAACCGGTCCACCGTGTTTTCAACTTTCAACTTTTTACATATTAGTGTGTTCTAAAACTATGCTTTTTTGATGTCTCAAAGTAACAATGCGGACCGTAGATCTAATAGTAGTCTGCCGAGAGTAGCGTATGCTGGTGTTCAAACTAATAATTATACAGTTTTCTTAATTATTCTAATTAATCATTATAATAAAGCTTTTATAACCAAATGTCGTAGTACGCTTTAAAGTTTATCTTGTAATATGAAAGTTCTTATCTTTATCTCTTTAATCTAAATAGAAAAAGAGTTATTATAAACAAAATATGAGACTTAGCTACTTGACTATATGTATCTATAGTAAAACATATCTTTTACATTAAATAAATACTTACATTGAGCAAACTAGTACTAGCTATATATACCTAAATGTGTGAATTTCTTTTCAATTACTTGTGAATGTGACGCAATAGAAATAACTGTAAAATCAATAAACTAACGGCTATGACGCAATCCGAACTGACTCTGACATGATATTAAACGTGTTCTTTGTTGATTTGTTCCTCTTGTACGTATAATATACTCATCTTGACCTCAGAATTGCCCCAAGCTCATCGCGTGACATGTCACTATTTCTTTGGTGTACTTTCTAAGATTTGACTATTTATTAAAAAAGGACTTTTCATTAACATAAATTGCAATTGCATCGTCCATTATTTTGTGTATGATGATTGGTTTCAAAAGGACTAACTTCTGTATTAATATTCAGTGTTATTTGATGTGTCATTTGATTACATACGTCATATATGTGGTTGAAATTTGACGATAAATTCAGAAAATATTTAAATTTATCACTATTTTCCCCCACCTACTAATTTAAATTAATTTTCATTTGATTAATGATAGTTGAAATAAAGAAAAATTACCTACTATATAAATGTCTAAAGAACTGTCATTTAGCATTATTTTTTTATACTATTTCAAGAACTTTTAAACATCATTGCTTGTATCACAGTTATTTGTAAATGATAATCGGATTTTCCTTTTGCAAGTATATTATTGGTAGCTTCTACAATTTTACTACTTATTGTATCCTTGAAAATAATTTTCTCAGAAATTGTTTATTTCTATTTCGTCCATTTTCTTGCAGAATAGTTACACTGAAGTCAAATATATATTTATATCTTTTTAGCTTAGTACGATATTCATAATATTGACAATACTGCAATAATTATATAGACATTAATATTGTATTTTTATATAGCTTTTCTACTGTTTGCGAAAATTAGATACTCTTTACCTATAAGTAGTGGAATAAATATTATATTACATTTTTCATCATATTATATTATTATTTCTTCGTTTTGCATTGTTAGCATTTAGTTTTATTTCGGTAGTACAATATATTTTCTTTTTTTCTGAACATGCTTGTAATTAGAAGAGTTTGTGTAGAGTTATCGATTTGTAATTTAATGCAATCTATTTTTATGTTTTAGCTGTATGTATCCATTACGACTCGATTATTTTGATAACTTTATACATGTCTTATATAGATTGAGTTTGGATCATTCAAAGGCTAATACACCTTAAGTTATGGGTATATCAGGACGGCGTTAACATTTTCTATTGTGGCTTCAGTTTCTATTTAAAATATATATTTGTGAGACTTTCTAATGTTTAATATTATCGAGCAAACAGTAAATGCACATGATATTTGCCTTGGCTGGACTGACCTAATTTAAGTTCATTATATTGCGATAAAATCCTTGGAAATAAATAGCAACGAATTACAGATATTTACTTAATTACTTTTAATAACTTTACTTTAAATAGTCACTTAGATAATCTTGGTCTACTATCTGCCGGCCCTGGGGCGTCATCTTAAAGTTCAACCAACTATTCCAGTGCTGTAATAGTTAGAAACAGTGACACTAGCAAGCAAAGGGCATTTTTAATTGAAAAGAAAAAGAAATGTTTTAACGCTGTCGTGACATTCTGGAGTATTACCATTGGAGTGAGACCAATCTCTGTCTATATCGGACATGTATGTAGTAAACTAAATGTAGATAGAGATAGACTTAAACGCGTGATACAGCCCGATATTTGATAAATAATTGAGAATATTAACATGTTCATTTAAAATACATAAAATGTATGTACATAAATTAAACGGATAAATTAAGCGTATAAAAATATCAAGAGTTTTGCGCATATTCAAATTTTTATTTTTTGATATTTTAAAACAGCCCAGACTGCAACGATTCGCTTGTTGTATATTTTATTGGAATATATTTATTAAAAGTAGTTGTTATTGATGATCAGTAAATACATTTCTTGTTTAAAGACCTACTAAATGTTTTGATAAGTAATGTGATTATTTTTATTTAAATAGTTATTTTATAGGCATTTCTTTATTATCTACGTACTTGGCATGTATTGACTATTCGAATACATCACTAAAAATAATCGTAATGAGTATTCTAATTGATTATTTCTTCTCTTTCTGGTGTGTGCTCCACATGCGCCATGACACTCTTTTTCTCTTTGACAAACACATCCAACTTCTTCTATTGATCGTCCAAACAACCAATCACCGTCTTCGCGTAATTCACTCACGCACGTGACTCCCTATTTTGGACCAATCGGAACGCGGCAACAGGACTCCAAGATGTACTACGTGTTTGGAAAGAAGGACGGTGGCTCGCCCGGTTCCCGCTCGGGTCATATCACAACGGAAGAGGTATACATCGATACGAATCTTATTCCTGGCAAGCGACACCGAATTGTTATCATACGAGAAGCGACAAAGGTAAAATGATTGATGTCGTATATAGTATTGTATAGTATGTATATATTGGCCAGTTAAATCATACCGATAAATGCTTTTACAATAATTTGTATTTTTAAGGAGACAGAAAAAATTATGATTATCTATCTACGTGGGAATCTTTGCATTCTTACTAAGATCTTAGCAATGAATTATGTACTTTTTCAAATCATGGCGTATATTTATCCCCATTTATAATAGCCTAGATTTGAAGATATCAAATATATTGACCGTTTAAACACACTTTCAGTTATCACGAATTTAAGTGTTAGCTTCTCATTTTATTGATTTTCATGCCTTGAACTATTAGTTGATACTTCTATTATAATTATTGATTACTTTCAGTGCAAAAATTTAGAAATGGGTCAAGGCCTCTCAGCATTTTGTTTCAATAATTTTCTCGATTATATCAGATTTGCTATACATATATACATAGATCCGTCCAACTTTAAAATACTCTTTCGTATAAGTTGTTAATCTCTAGATTTGGTTTCAAAATTGTAAAATTACAATAATTACTTCTACATCTGTGCCAACCAAAGATATATATTTAATATGTATATGATATATTTCTACTTCTATGGAAATAAGGAAATAGATAATAATTAAAGATATGTTCAAGTTAGTGTGTGGCCTTCAAGGCAAATTAAATAATAATATGTAGCTTAGTCATTTATAAATGTCTGTTTGAATTATACCTACCGCTGGTAGTAATTTATAGTTTTATCTAAAATGTAATGCTCTTATAAAAAGTAAGTTTTCGGACCATAATTAAACTAAAATGTCGAGCTTCTATATTAGAATTAATATTTTCAAACAAAAATTGTTTCGCCATTTTTACAATCGATGAATCATGCACAAAGGTTGAATTGAAATTTATTTTCAAAATAGGACTTCGCTGATTTTGCAGAGCCTGTAGGATTTTTGTGTTTATGAATGATTCTATTTCCTTTACAGAATAATGGTGAAGAAGCACAAATGGTACGTTAAGAAAACGAGTTGTAAAACGTTTATTTTACTCATATTTAACATATATTTGTGTCTATGTACAATGTCAAAGTAATTCTCAACCCCCCAATCAATGTTACACGTTTTCTGCGAATAACCAATCATCAACCGCTTCCAAAATACTGATTTATGCTGTTGAGCAATAACTTCTAAGGCAATAGTTTGTGCATAAAATAAGGAATTGAAAGATTCGTTTGGCTATTTATTTAACTTATATATATATATATATTGAGTAGTAGGGAAGGGCACTTTCACCGCATCACCCGCAACCGCGCTATATGAGTGCCTTTCTTGTCCTTTGTGATTGGCTGATGGCGGACGGGAGAGGAGAGTGCGGTAGAAGAGTGCATAATATATTCCCTACGTATAATGGGTGTCTTAAACCTATACAATGGTGACATTAAAAACGGTGTAATATGGAGTGGCAAATAACAATTATATACACAACACTTTATACATATTTCACTAATAATTAAATATCTATTTTTGAGAATTTTATTCTATTCCACCAAGGGAATAACATTTTTTTAAGTCATTATCTTTAAAATTTGTGTAATTGTTTAATAGATTAAAAGTGTAGTGTTTAACTATATAAATGCCCCATTCTTAAAAACAAAAGCTGTAGCTCTATACAAGTATCCTCTAAAAATTATTTAAAAGGATGTCGACTCAATTAAAAAAAAATCGATAACGTTTTGTAGAATATCTCAAATAACAGGAAAATTATTGATACTATGAATTTTGGCCCTGTAGAGTTTATCGAACAATGGAAATAGTCCGCCATATTATAAGACATTTTCTCGGGGTCCCCGTTTTAATATATTTAATTAATTTAATTTTAAACTAATAGATGGTCAGATTGGCTATTTTTTAAACGATTAATCAGTGTTTCAGCTCTCTAAATGATAACATTCTATACCTACATGAGCAAAAAATACACTTGCTTGTAAATAGACGCCACGATTATAGTTTGTATCTCTAAAAATATGTACATATTAATCACATTATTTCCTCGTATATGACATGTATATTCCTCTTTCAACAATTATTAAAACGGTTTATTTTCTGCATGCTCCAATTTCTTATTCGTATATACCTTACATATATATTATGATTACAAGTTTTGAAATAAACAAATCGATAGTGAATATATCTTTGATAAAAAATCAATAAAATTTTACAGCCATGATTCAAGAGTAATAACACTTATAGTTTCTTTGCTATACGCAAAAAATTGGTAAAAGTATTGATTCATGCTTTAAAGAATTTGAATTGAATTAACTCTAATGACAAGTGAATATTTTCACCACACTGAGTGATATATTTTGAGCCATAAAATCAAGGCTATACTTCCTCATATTAGTTATACGTATAAATTTCAGGGGTATTTAAAGAACATTAAATTTTACAAATTCACTTACGATGCCAGTTTTAAATATACACACAAAGTTCAGAATTCCTATAACATTTGTGCTGTATCAATATGCCATTATATAATATGATTTTATATCTAAGATTTTGATAAAATCGTTCCAGAAACGATAAATTATAACTGTTATTTACATTTATATTCAATTTAAGCGACAAGTCACTATTAATTGAACGCTTGAGAATCATGGCTACTGCATGCGCCTATTTTATAACATACATAGTAGGCCAATGTAATATGTTACATTTACTATATTTCTGTGATTATGTCATGTATGGTATTTTGTAAAGCACATAGCATCAGTGAAACTGGCACTCAAAGCAAAGTAACGATTTATTATAGCCTAGCCTTAACAATGACCGTCTTAATGTTTAATATTTATACTATTACGTTCTCTGCAGCTTTAAATGTCTTATGCTTCTAATCATTTCAGTATACATTAACAATTTTCGTGTATAATTTATAATTTCTTCACGAATATGTTTGTGTGTATCGGTTCATTTTATTTTATTCAATTCACATATAACCAGTATTTTGAAATCATTTTCATTAATATCATTATCACCATCATTGAGTTTCAGTTTCGGTTATTATTTAATTTAAATGAGGAAAACGCCATTATATTTCCAATAAGTAATTACACGATGATTTTTGACACTCCAAATTAACTTAAATGACAATTCTATACGTCTATTTGACATGATATATTTATATTTTATCTATATTGTAATCCATAATTCTAAAATATAATTTTTTCGTAACATTTTTAAACATCTGATTACGTTACTACATTTATTTGTAGATTTCCTTTTGACTGTTCATTTTTATAAGGCAAATATCAAATGTATACAAAAAACTTCTAACACAAAATTTATTTGATTAAGTTTAATTGATTGATCTCGATAATACTGTACATTTTCTTCTGGAATATGATCTCTGTATATAATTGACTTTAAAAGTGTTGGAATGAGGGTGGGATACAGACAGATTGTCGAATAAATTGATAGTGACCGAACTTTGTGCAACCTAACTATGTATTACAGCTCTCAATGGAGGTGAATGGCGAGACGCATATCGACAAGAACAAGGCCAATGTTCCATTCCTGGCGCCCAATGGCATGGCTTACTTGGGTGGGACGGACAATCCTCGTGGAGACACGCAGGGGAATGTGCGAGAACGGTTTAGGGGAACTGTTTACAAGGTGAGCTGGCTTAAAGGGGGTGACTAAGTGCCCCAGTATTTTTACGTTCAAGTCGGCTTGATGACATACTAAATGCGCATTGTATAAACAAAAAATAATAGTAATAGAATCGATAACATGTTCAGCTAAGCTTTAGCAAATTGTGAAATTGGTGTTGCACTTTTAAACCAATAACAGTGTTGCCACAAGCTGCGATTCTAGTCTCTCAGCGATTTTGTCTTAATTTGTGCGATTCTGCGATTATTTATGGAGATTTTGAGATCTCAGCGATTTTGAAATTTCGGAAAAATAAAAATCGTTATATAAGTTTTTATTCAGTTACTATTATACTTTGCTCTTCCAAGTAACATAAATATCATTACAAGTCAATTGTACCTGATAATAATTAGTTCTGTAACACAATATTATACCTGTACACTATGTACATATTTACATAATCGTGATGGTACATACATTGTATACATGTGTGTAAGTGAGAAGTTGCATTCTCTATGTCTAGAGCAAACCCAAATAAATAAATTATTAAAAAGCAATTGTTGCGATTTTACTTCAGGTTGATGTGGAAAACTGAGTTTTTAGCATGGTGAGTTTTAGACTTTCACGGGGGACATTAATGGAAAATGAAATGGAAATACGAAAATGTTATTGACATATGAAAACGCTATTTATGTTTCTGATAAAGTTTATTGTTGCTACTAAAAAAATCGATTGTCATGAAAAAATATTTTCCGCATCAACCGAATATAATGTATTATACTTCTTTCTATGTTTGATATACATACATATATTATGTCGTTTATAAATTAAAACATTTATAAAGTTAGTTTATTTGTATTAGTATTTATTAGTATTCCTTTTGATTCGTA
>JAYRBW010057324.1:0-10906 GCA_036023295.1 Invenusta paracnida | reverse complement strand
AGCTGTTACACTTCTCTCGGTCAAGCCGCCCGGGGACGCCTGTAGCGTCGAGGCTACGGCGGCGGCAACATGTCCCGGAAGGTATATAGCCTCGGCTTCCGCCTCGCTATGGGGCCCCAGCTTCGAGGGGATACTATCCTGCTTTTCTATGTCATTAGGTTGGCAGGTCTGGTGTCAACTAATTTTCAGTTATTCGACCTAGTCCCATTCCTAACGGAGTTACCCCCCAACAAATTCATCCCAAGCGCATTGAAGTCATAAATTGTGGAGCCTATAAACATTTACAAAGTCCTGTCAGCAGGACACCTCCTTGCTACCTTCTCACCTTATCTTACCTCATTATATTCGGGTTACCCATAAAATGTCGTATTATATTTATACATTATGTCGTATAGAAATTGTCGTATATATATAACTTGTAGTATTGTATATATTGTCGTATACACAAAGACGTATATAATAAAACGTATACAAAATGACGTGTATAAAATAGTGCTAAGTACAAAAGGAAGTATATAAAATAGTCTTAAATATAATTTGTCAGATAATTTATGTCACCATATATTATATGAATAAATATAAATTATAAGAGTTTCATTTATTATAAAATTACATATATGAATTTAAGTCAACCATATATATTATATAAACTTCATATTTATTCATATAATTTTGGTATATATGTTATTATATAAAGTTAAATTGTTCCATAATAATTACAACAAACAAATATTTTTTCGCCACGCCATGCAAGTAGTCATTAACTCCAATATCTTTATTGGTGAATCTTGTGTAAAGACGATTATCCGATCCCGCTTTTCGTTGAATCTTCGCCACCGTTTTGGTTGAGATATTCCCTGTTCAATATGCTCCTGAGCTCGATGATCTGTTCGTACATCTTCATCCATCAGCACCTGTATCAAATCACGCGTTAACAGATGATTACGTGTACCCACTATCTGTAGATGTCGTTGAAAAGCCTCTTGGCTGTTTGTCGTTTGCTCGCTATCTTATTCGAACCGACTGTAGACGTTCCAGTCATTTATCAGATAAGTGAGGCCACCACGAAGTTCTCGTCCATTTCGGTATTTGCGCACCATTTTGTCTCAGATATAACTATTATCAAAATATTCCAAAATTTGGAGGAAGTCACCATCCTCGTCGTCAGTAAATGTGCTCTATGTGTTCTGAAACAGCAATTGTCGGTAGGAATGTAACTGCCAACATTTCACGCATTTTTTGCCCAAAAGAATCCTCATCATTTTTGTACCTGTGAGAAACCGAGAGTTTGGATTTTGCGATTCACAGCTTGCGATAAATGAAATAAACACCGTAGAACACTGCCTTCAGGGAATGTTTTTGTGGAAGAAGCTTGCTAAAAATCCAGCAGTATTCATTTGAAGGACTACAGCGATCTCCTGCAAGATCAACTTATCACAGATGGCCGAGAATACTTCCTCATAATCTCAGACTGTGCGACGTGTCATTAAACAGTAAATGAGAGGCAACCAAATATTGTAAACTTGCGCTAACACCGTGTAAAATTATCCAAACTGAGGAGGGCAGATGGAGAATGTTCCATCAGCCAATCCACTTTGTGAAATTTGAAAATTGACGGATGTTATGCTCTGTGCCAAATATAATGATACGGGAATTACGAGTATTATCCAGATTATCGTACAGAACAAAATTCTTACTGGTTTTATTCAGTAGCTTTGCATATCAAACAAATTGGTAGTGCCAACCTGCATAAGCAATTGAGCATTTTTCTTCCGATAATAAATTCAAATAAGTTCAAAACCACAAGCCTTTTATATCCTGCTGAAACATGATATTTACAAGCAGTAACACGTACTTCTTAATTGTATCATCTTAAATGAAATAGTGAGCTATATTTGCAATTTACTATACACTAACATACTATTTGTGTGAAAACCTTCACTAATCCATAATAATTGTATTTATTAGCAAAAACACACAATGACATAACTATGCATACCAAATAAGATCGATTAAATAAATGCATAGTTATTAGAAGTAATTTTCAATACGTCAATTTAATGTTATGACATTTATGTATAACAATATATCTGTTTTACGAATAAATATATACTACATTTTCTATAATACGATATTTTTGTATTACGACATGTATATATTTATGTCAAAATGTATATTACGACACAATCTATACGACAAAATGTATACGGCAAAATGTATTACGACATGATATATTACGAAATTTCATATAATACGACATTATGGTATGAACCCTATTATTGGCATGCATCAATAATTTACTACTATAAAATGAGATACACGACCATAAAAAATAAAATGCATACCAAAAAAGCTTGTTAAGTTATATTTTTAGTTTAAAGGAATACTCAGAGTGTAATATAACGCGGAAATTACACATTAAGTAGCTATACACCGACACACACACACATATATATAATGTAATAACACACACTGCATCTGTGAATATTTACTTCAATATTTATGCAGGATAATATTAATATATGCCACTTTATTGCATAGGTATACCAGTATATAAAAATACATAAAATGCAAATAGACTTAGCTACAACTATCTATACAAAATCTGTCCATCTTGTATATCGTTTAAAAAGTTGGCGTTGGTAGACAATACAGTCATACAAAGGATTTTACTTACTCAATGCTCTAAAAAATTTAAAGCTCATGCATTGATTTATAAAATTAGAAATTATATTTCATTAACGGAACTATATTAAATTGAAATTAATTTCATAAATAAAAAAGCCAATAAATGTAATTATATAACTAACCTAATATTATTAAGCACTATATAGTAAAATAATTAAATAAGATTGTGAACAAAAATATATTTCATAAGACAATGACGAAGATGAGATTTCGAACTAAATAAAAATATCTAAACAATTTGTTATCTTTAAATACCATGCACTTAAAACAGATATCGTGTGCTGTTTAATATTTAATACATTGTATTGCGCAATTAATATAAAACAAGTATTATGTCCTTAGAAAAGTCGAGACACTCAAGAAATAATCATTTAATTTATGTGCAATCAAAATGAATTCAAAGGTTGGGGGTAGGTAACGCAGAGTTTACCAACTCAGAAGGCTTACGCATGACAGAGTAATTCTAAAATACCTTTCAATTCACAGTCTGGTCAAGGGTTATCAATAATACATGCGAATACATTGACGACATTACCACTCGCAGGATGAAAAAGACGTAGGCTGCTATCAAAAAGCACGATATACAAATTGTAATTTTGTGCACATAAATTTTAACCGAAAATAATAATGATAAAGTGATTAGGCAAGCAGAATATGCTTAAATTTGCATTAGTTCACTGATTATTATATTATATTATTATTATATATTATTATATTTCACAAACTTTTTAAATAAATGTTTTTTTATTCTTAAGCGCATTTAAACTGTACTTATAATTATTTATTTAAATAGTTGTGTACTAAACGTCCTTGCATATAAATTATGATACACAAATAATGTAAAATGACGTTCATTTATATTCGTTGCAATAAACTTTTTATGAATCCTTTTGATAGAATATTTTAATATACTTTATGCATAAAAATATAATTTGTTAATGTTATGACACACCGTTCAATAAATACCAGAAGCTATTTAATTTTATCAGTTTAAACTTGCTGCCAAGGACGTCGAAAATAGTGTTAAAATTTGTATATATTTTTTATTAAAATGCAAAATTAGATTTTTGCCTGATTATAGTACCCAATTTATATATATTATATATATTATTATTATTGGAGATCAGCTACATATACACACATTAGAACAAAAATATTAATATGTGTCACATATTAACTAAAAAATTGTATTAAATGTCTGATTACTTTAAAATAGTTTAACAGTATGCAAATAACTAATTACAAACACATCAACAACTTACTTATCGTGAATTTCGTATAACAATAAAAATAAGTCTTATCGATTGGCCTTTTCATTTATACACTATAAATATAAGTTTATCAATATAGACAATAATTACAACTAGAATTATAAATGTCTTGAACATTTTAAATATTTTTAATTGTTATTATTTCTAATAATGAATTTAAAAAATTTGAAAACCCTTTATGGCAAGTATTTTTAATTTTATATGTATTTTCGTGACATTTATTGTATTGTAAATATGTTTTATATTTCACATATGCAGTTAGTAAATAACCTAATGATAATTTCTACAATATGATGAGTTTTTATTAATAAATCTATAAGCACAAACGCTTATTTCAAATAATTAGTATTGAAATATGTTATGCAGGAGAAACTTTATCTTACGGTGATTTATACATTTAATTTGACAACGAAATATCTGGCATATTTTAGCCGTATTTTGTCATTCAGAGTTTTTATTTTTATGTTTCTAGATTAATTACTGGATTAGCCATCCTTGTATTTTGTCTACCATCTGTAAATAAACGATACTCAATAAAAGTTAGAAATAGAGCGTCTCACCTGCGATCTGCAGAACCGCCCTATCAGCGGGTTCGAGGTGAAGGATACTCAGGGATAGGTGCATCTCACGCAAATCCACTCGACGTAGCGATCCTCCCCCGGTGTCCTCAGTGCGAAGATCTCCCGACTGATACCTCCGTACTAGATCTGTGACTGAGGGCATTGAGCAGTCATCGTCATCGTCCCCACAGGCTCCATGCAGTGTTGTGGTACTGTGGTCTATTTCCATATCACAGGCAGGACAGGAGGATAATGGCGTAGTGCTAGATGCAATCGGGGGTGGTGTGTGAGTTCGAGCTCGTTTCTGGCGTTGAATGTCGCCTTTGAGGCGGGCGAAGTGACGAGAAATTCCAGGATCAGTCATCTTCTTGTGTACGATGAAGGCTTACGAAATGTAATTTATGTCAAGATGAAAATTGATGTCGACTGATTTGTAGGAGATTTGTAAATCTTTAATGTGTTTCATGTGAATCGATGTGAATATAGATAAGTAGATGATTTAAAATGTCGTAAACAAAATAAGTCATAAAATCAATTTAATAAAATAACTGAATATATAATGTGTTATGCACTAATATGTATAGTAAAATTATGCACTACTTAAGATGTTTTCTTGTCATGAAAAATTGTGATAGCTGCAAAAGAATAAAATTTAAAGAAAACATTTTTTAACACAAAAAGAAAGATAACAAACATAATTACTTGTACTTTATAAATATTCATACCTGAAAATTATCATATACTTTTAATTAACACAATATTTAAATTTCAACTTAATTTTTTTAATAAAAATAAAATAAAAATAATTAATATTTATGAATATTGTTAAAATACTAATAAAAAGAACCTTATATTCCATTTAATTTAGAATAGTGGAAATATAAATAAACAACCTTGATTACTTAAATGTTTTCAGTTTGTTTTATTATTTATATTTGACCTTCAAAATTTAGTGTTTGTGCAGTTTGATTTTAAATCTTAACTTAGTAAATAATTACTATATTTTGATTTCTTGGATAACAAAGAATCATAAACTATTTCAGAATATGTACGTATATAAGCAGTATGTTTAAATATGCTTTCACTAATAAAATATTAACAAATAGTATTTTAATATTAATAATAATAATAATAAATGTTTATTTGCATAAAAAACGGTAATGTGTAGCAGTGGGAATCTTACACATACATAACTGACATATAAAAGGTGTAAATTATATATAGTAACATAGAGTTTTACTTAATGTTGATGAGTTTTTAATGTTCATACTTGCACTTTGTAATAATTATAATAACAAATAAGTAATCAATAAAAATAAAATATATAATTATCAATAATTTAAATATATGTAGATGGATTGCATCTGTCAATAAACAGTTTTGTCAAATGAAACAAACTGAAAAAGTTAGAAAAGGGTTTCTGAGATTGCCAATTTTTAAACACACATCAAAATGTAATTTTTGGTCAACAATTACTGGACATTAATAAAAAACAAATATTTTCCTATTTGTTATTGAGACAAAACCTTTTTCAATATGAAAATAAGTTAAGTATTTTGGAAGCAATTTCCAAATACTAAATTGTAATCCCTAAAGAATCTTCCTGTGCAAGAAAGAGACATTTATTTATTAAAATTGCATAGGTTAACCATCTTATAATGCAGAAATTAAAGTAAAGACATTTACTATAGTTTTAAGCAGAAAATTTGTCAATTTTCAATTCAATCACAACATGATTCCCTTGTAGCATCTATTGATTAGCTTACTGCATTCTGATGCAGCAAGAATTAAGTTTGGATGAACAATTAGATTATTGTTCTATCATGAAATTATGCTTCACTCTAATGTGTGTAGCATATACAGTATTCTGTCTAATTGTTTACGATGCATTTGGGTAATGTATAAAAAGTATTTAGAATTTTAAGTTTATAGTAAGTAAGTAGGTAAGTAAAATGAATATTTTTAAGGCAAAACGATAAGCAGTCGGACATATGCCATAAAACAAAAACAAGAAAAGCAAGAGAAGCAACAATAAAATTAAAAAGTATACAAAGTTACTGCGGCTCTCAGTAAAAAAGAGTGTGACACTCTCTACTTGTGACAAATCCTCAACCCTTGGTTATTTTGGTCCTTGAGCGTCATATTGTGAAAGCTGTCAGGTGCTAGCGGTATAAGGTCGTTTAGCCTTGACTTTGAGTTATTCGAGATTGAGAAGAACTGTTTTTGCATAATTGCAACCTCCATACCTTAAGTGATTTCAGTTGATATTTCACATTGATAATGTTGTAATTGTAGTTGTGATCGTGAGCCGAGATACCTTCAATCATTGTTAGACACTTTCGATAGTATTTGATTGGGCTGCTGTTAGGAAGAAATGTCATAAAGGTGTACCATATTCTAAGAGACTCCTGATGGCAGCGCAGTAAAATGTAATCATATGGTTTTTGGGAAATTTGCTTCTTACCATGGCCTTGATGAAATGCCTATGCTTGTTGATCTTCTTAATGATTTCCAAGATATGGTCATTCCAAGTTAATTTATTGTGATAGGGAATTCCATGAGCTTTACCGTATTGACGGGTCGGATGATCTAAGTGTGTATAATCCTAGGTGGCCAGACGAAATTTTTCTTTTTAAAGAAAATATGCAATTACGTGGTCTTTATAGGATTGAGCTTCATTTTATGGATCCTTGCCCAATCAGCTAGGTACTGCACTTTGCTGCTAAGCAAACTAAGTTTGAGATCAGGCAGAGATTTTATCAGCATGCAGTTGTCAACAAATCTTGTATCTATATTATTATTTTATAAACAATATATATTACTTTATAGAAATAAAAATTCACATTTCAACATTTCAACATTTTGGAAATATAAATTTAGTTTGGACAAATATTTAAATAGAGCATTATAGGTTTTTCTAATACAAACTCTCTTATTTAAGAAAATATATAATGCTTTATTTAAAATAATATAATAATGAATTTGTAATAATGTGAATTAGCAAATACATTATAATCAATTTTTAACATCATCAAACTCGTCATTAACATATTAATGCAAAACCTTTCAAAGTTATTTTATTAAAATAAAATACTATTTTAATTCACATAAAAATATCATAAGTAATCTTTTTTAAGTCAGTTTCTTCAGTTGTAAAATGTCTGCAAGGTATTTTTGTGAAAAATGACTTATACAGTGTGGTGTTATTTAAAAAGTATTGCTAGAAACATGACTATAACACATAAAAATCTCACTAATAGAAAGAATTTTCAAAAATATTTAACTGGTGGCAAATACTATGTCACTATCAGGTCTGGTATTCAACATTTTTCCAGGGGAATGCACATTCATAATATGAGGCTTTTAATATATTTGTAATATAGATGATAGTATGTCAGGAAATTGATATTTTTATTGTTTAAAGTTATTAATAATATCTAATCTATGGTTGAATGTAGGTTTGGAATAAAAAAAGTAGTACATTATAATTTATATAGATAGATTTACAGGCATATACTTAGGGAATAAAAATATGAATTATAAGAATATAATGTTATGTAATATAAATTGTGTATATATAAATCTCTCTGATATACATGTACATATATTGAATATTATAAAAAATGAGGTAATACATAATTAATATACTTGTAAAAATATTATGTAGAGAAATATAAATATATATGTATACAGAGTATCAATAATTAATAATAAGAGTAGTAAAGGATAGTTATATATAAATAGATTTTAAAATATATCAAAATCTAATTAGTAATAAAAATATGTATTTTTATTTAATTTTTTTAAATAATGAAAATTAATTAATGTTTCCTTAATTATTATGTATTATGTATTAATTATGTATGTATATAATATATACTATATACTAACCAGGGACAAGATGGTCCAGCAGTTATAGTGCTGGATTACCATGTGGAGGATCCCAGGTTAAAATACTAGTTTGAACTCATAACCTAATTACTTCAGTCCATCCAGTAGTGGTGGGAACCTAGTATGTTAATGCTCAGGAAATTTAAGGTGGAAAGAAAGGAAACCAACACTGTGCCTCAGTATACTGTTGGCTTGGGATATAACTGGTATTTCCCCAAAGTATGTCATGGACACTAGACCACCTTTACTTTTTATATACCAATCAGAATTATTCAAGAGGATTTATCAATTTCATCCTGAGATTTTCACTTGGCAAATCTATATACTAACATTTATCATTTTTAAGTCAGCTTTAATATCTTTATATATAAAAAGTATTAATAATGAAATTAGTCTTTTCTGACTTATTATACTGTATCTGTCATTTTTTATAAATCAAATATCACCCCTACTCCTTTTGATACCGATATTATTTTTACATTTTTGACAATTATTTTTTTATTAAAGTTTATTAATTAAAAAATTACTCAGGGATATATATACACATAGCATACACAATGGTAAAAATGGACTTGACAAATTAGGTTTGGAGGCCATTAACTTTAAAGGTATCAAGTGTCCAATGGAATTCAATATTAATGAATCAACTAAAAGATATGTAATAATAACATTATCCTTTAAGCTAATGGATATATTTTTGTTATATTTAAAATGAATATTTTTTATAATATATAACATATATAGTATATTTTTAAAAGAATTCAAATGTACTGGCAAATCTGTATACCTTTATGGTAAACTAATATAATCATGTACTAATAGATTTTATACACGTATATTGCTAGCATAAAGAGCCTTAAAATTACACTAATTGCTTATTTAAAATATAATACATATATTAAAAATATAGAAAGTAGATAATTAGTCATACCAAAAATATAATTATTAAAATAATTTAAGGTATTATTTAATAATGTGATAAACAAATATATTTTTAATATGATTATTAGTTGTTAAAATTATATTAATTAAACAGAAAATTAAAAATTAATTAATAAATTAAATATTATAAATGTATGATATAAATTAATAAAAATTAAATATTTAAATTGTATATATATATATACATTATATTATTTTAATATTTTATTTAATATACTGTAAAACTTGTTTTAAAATAAAAGTCATAAGATATGATATGATGTGATATTGAATTAGAAAGAAAAAAGTAAACAAGAAAGCTGCAAATAGTAAAATTAATGTTATTAATACCTAAGCTTTGGAGATCTACTCTCTAGTTAATTTGTTAAAATAATCATTTATTTTATTAGTATGATTTATTATTTTTATATATTGACTGGATCCCCAAAAGCTCAGATATTCAAACATTATTTATAGTATAATCAGCTTTCATATTTCTTATTTTATTTTACTTAAAATATGCTGAATAAGGCAAATATTAATTTTAGAAGAAAATAATATTTTAATATATTTGAAATATTAGATAAATATTTTATAAAATAAAATTTTGTAATAAATTATGATTTTAATAAGTATAAGGCTAATTTGTTGAAAATATTAATTGGTATGAATTGTTTTAATTTAATTTATTTTTAATCATATTTATATATATATAATTATGTTGTTAGAGTAATTAGCATTTGATTTATTCATATTAATAAATGAAGATAAAAATTGGTTCTTTTCATTATTTATATAATAATTTCTTTTACAAAATCAAGGTTACAGGATTATAACATCCAGTATATTATATATTATATATTTAATAATATTTATATATTTGGCAAAATTATGAAATCTATTTGAAAAAATATTGTTGGGTAAATAACAAAAAAGAACCTAGAAATCCTAACATCTGTATATGATATTTATTTTAAATAATGTTAAAATAATATAGCTTATTTAATAGCCTATAAGCAAAGTTGCTACTGTTCTAATGCTAATTCCTTTTTTAAATTGAATGACAGTAGTACTAGTAGAGGTTGTGTCATAAATAAATAGGATACCATTAATATAAAATCTGAAATTATTTAAATAAGGAGAAGTCTAAGAACAATAAAATATTTGAATAATATGGTACATGGAAATAAAAATAAAAATAAAAGGTTTTTTTTATTTTTTATTATACTTACAGTTATAGTGTTGAATAAATAAAATAGTTTATATTACGTTTAAAACTTTTTTTCTTTATTCATTTTTGTATTCATTTCCTGATTCATTTCCAGATTCATTTCCAGATTCATCTAGAGATCCACAATAGCTACAGCAACAAACTTGGTATCAAAATGAAGCTTATCCAATTCTATTATGTACCTTTTTTTCTGGGGTCAAAATAATTGACTTTTACCATAGTAATGGGGTCACAAAGGTTTATATATCTAATTTACTATATAAAACTGTCATTTCTAGATTCATTTCCAGATTCATCTAGAGATCTACAATAGCTACAGCAACAATCTTGGTATCAAAATGAAG
>JAYRBW010057313.1:0-10907 GCA_036023295.1 Invenusta paracnida | reverse complement strand
CCTTGCGCTGATTAAATGTATTGAATTTAACAACTAATGTGTTTATACCGATTTTACTGTTTAAAAAAGCATATATATATACTTAAATCAAAAATATATAAAAGTATGTCATACGCATTATTGATTCTAAAACACAGTATATTATTTAATTGGGAAATCGAAAAGGTACCTACGCATTATCGATACGATTTAACATACGAAGTAGATGCAAGTGAAATTGTACGCATTATAAGTGGTGCATTCGCATTATCGATGGTACGCAGAATCGGTGTTTGACTGTATATATATATATGATATTTTGACACAACTGCATTATTATTGGTATTTAGGACATGACATATATAAACTTTGATAATTTTCAGAAGTAAGAAGTAGCTCCTGTATACTATATCTATATCTAATTGTAAAAACATAAAAATGCCCTCTGTCCAAAAAATATACATTATTTTTTTAAAGCATAGTAGGTACTAAAACAGAAATACCAACAATATTGAATTTTTTTACTTATTTGACAATGAAAAATGTCACTGTTCTCTTCATAAAGCATAACTAACTCTGCACTTGGGAGGTCCATTAAGCAGTCCTGTTGGCAACAAAAAATAATTTCTAGACCATATTGTTTTAGATGCCTATTAAAAATCTGGCTTAATATATTTAAAGCAGTATAAAATAAATTACTATAAATTTAAATACATGTAAAAGAGAAAAGCAGATTAATTAACATTTTTGATAATATTCTTGCTTGAAATGGTTTGAGCAGAGGACATCATATTTGCCCAGTTGTCAATTGTTTGGAACATTCTTTATGGCCTTCATCCGCAATAAATATATTTTCCTATATTTTGGAAACCTATCATCAGGATGATTAATAAGGGAAAAAGATAGTTGATTAACAAAATTATTTACATTGTATATTGTTTTTAACGAATTAAAAATTAATTAGTGTTTCAATTATGGTTTTATGCAATTATCAGTGCTCAACATTAACACATGTCTGGGGCATGCACAGCAACCATTCAGGCCTCTATATATATATCTGAAACTGGTGGCCCTTCCAGGCATGTAATGATTTTGGATAAAGATACGATGACATTCGATGGAATAAAATAGAAATCACTAGAGTGATTACTCTGACTAAATGCTAACTGACACATTTCTTTACAGCTGCATAGTGCAATTTTCATTCTGTGAAAACTGACTATATATATGTATATTTAAAAGATAATTCTCAAATGCTATTGGTCATTTATGCAGACACAGTATACATGCATACAATCACAACTTATCTCCATTGTTAGCTTTTTATTCTTGTTTACAATGCTGGTATATTATAGTGCATAAAATTTGAATTAAAGTCAGGCGACCCCTGAGAAAAATTAATGTCGAGCACTGATTATGCAATATTATTTATATTTATTTTCAAATAGATTCCTTGAATATTTACAATATAGTAAGTGAATAATAATTAGGTATTATAACATTAATAATGAAAAAACTAAAATTGACTAATAATAATAATAATCAACAACATTTTGAATAAGCAAATAAAATTTATTAAAATAATAATCAATAGCATTTCTTTGTTCCAATATACATAAAGATATACGAGTAGCTGGTTCAGTTTGATAATTTAATACTCATTGTGCTTAAAATATAACAAATTAAATTTAAAAATTATTAAAATAATAAATTTTATAATATTATTAATATTTTTAGTTGAAATCGGTGATATAAATGTCTATTTTTCATAAATTTTGAATGATATAACTAAGGACAATCTAGAAAAAGAAAATTCATCTAGAAATAAAGAAAATATAGCAACTTGTAAAAATTTAAAATTCTGAAATTTTATGGAATAAGTCAATAAAACTGTTATTAATGAAAGTTATATCTTTCAAATAAAATCTAAATCACTATAATTCAGATACTGACTATTTCTTTTAACATTTAATTATTAAGTATGCCTATAGATACCATTTATTTTGTTAAAATATAACAAACAAAATAAAATTAATTTTGATGTAATTGCAATATTTTTTGAAATTAGAATATTTTTGTCGAAATTGATGATATAAATGTCTATTTTAAATTTCGAATGATATAACTAAGGAATAGCTATGTTCCAAAGTAAAACAAAATTCATCTAGAAATGAAGAAAATTTTGCCACTTATTTTTAAATTCAAAATTCAGTCATTTTATGTAATAAGCATATATTATAAACATGTTATTCTAGTGTTAGTCACTTCAATTAAAATATTAAACAATACCTACTCCTATAATATTTACTTACGAATAAAAATGTATTCCTTTAGAAGGATCGCTGCGCTTACTACAATTGCTTCTCGGTTTAGAATAACAAGTTTTCGTCATTTCGCTTGTTTTAATATCTACCTGAAAAAGAGTGATTTATTTTATATTATTTTACAATGTTAAATCTAAGATAATAACCAACTGCGTATGTATCCTAATTACTTTATTATTACTTAAACCCGAAGCCCCACAGTGCAGTACAGACACAGCTGGAAGAGAAACAATTCCAGACGCTGGACGAGGCTATCGAATTCGCAGAAGGAAAGCGGAAGGCAGCGGAGGAAAAAGAGGACAGCCAGGCTTGATTCGACGAGATGGAGGAGCGCCTGCGGCAGATGACGATAACGATACAGAGAGACAAATTCACACAAAGGCAAGGAGAATCGATTGCGATACGCGGAAACGGACTCCAGGATAGACTGCGATATCCAGCGATGAGATGTCAACACTGCCAGAGACTAGGACACGTGATGAGTCAATACAGAAACAAAAACTCACCAACAAACGCTTGCTGGATATGTGGGAAAACAAACCACATAGCAAAGAATTGTTTTAAACGTAATCAAAACAGTCTTTCGGGAAACGGTTATACGGCTACTCACAAGGCTCCAGAGAGTGGCCGAATTCCAACAGGAGTCCGCCGCAACTAAACAGCATACACCAACCCTTTGTACATACAACACGAAAACGTCAATTTTATCATAACAAAAGTATTCGCCCTGGAAAGATAAGAAAATTAAAGAGCTAATTATCAATGGAAATCATGTCGATATTGGAATATTTCAAACAATCCAAACTTTATTATAGGCAGTGATTTACCATTTGGAAATAAAGTGCCCATACCGAGTAAAAGAGACAAAAGAGACAATTGTGGCGACAGTTAAAAACACCATTAGAGCCAACACATATTTTACATTTGAACACGGCAAATGGTGGAAAATTGAACATTCTGGGAACGACCAGAGTACATATGAAGTTAAATGACAATGTTAATGAACATATTTTTTTAATAGCTGATAATCTACAAGCGGAGTGCAATATTAGTAATGATTATTAACAGTGCACAAATTCGTAAATTCAATTTCTTAATAATAAATTGATTCTGACACAACACACGAACCAAGTGCCACACAAGTGCCACAAGAACACAATCGATAAGATTCAGAAAACCATTGACTCACAACAAGTGACCGAGAAACTGGACAAATTTAACGTCTACCCTGCAAAAAGATACACGATCGCCCCTGATACAGAGCAAATTATCAATTGCATTACAGATCTGGAGAAATGGGATACTGATATTGCTTTAATAGAACAAGAAAAGATGCACGGGAGTTGCTCAAATGGTTTACTCATTGCGAATACTGTAATTGCAGAAAGAAAAATCTTCTCATTGAGAGTAATCAATTTATCAGACAAACATATCACACTATCACAAGGAAAGAGAATTGCTTATTTATGTCCCGCTATTATTAAAGAGAATGCAGAAAAGACTGACGCTATACATGAAATTAATGTAGTCAGGGAAGGAGACGTAAAGACAAAAGAAAAGACTGACGCTATACATGAAATTAATGTAGTCAATTGTTCTTTATCGCTTGGCGATTACGCTAATACCAAGAATATGCTTTTTAATGCGTTCTAGCCTGATTTATTAGCGGTCAAAAAGGGGCCTATTCTATTGACTAGAGCTGTTAGCATCTCTCAAGCTAATTGCTGACGCTCTTGTTCTAGTCTTGACGATGCCACCGCATCGTCTAATTTTTATTTTTTTATTTTCGTCAGCCTAGTTGATTGATATTGACCTTTTATAAAAATATATTTTCTATGTGTGATTAAATCAAAATGTGATTATTTAAAAAAAAGTGAACAATTTCGATACGGAAAGATTGGTATTTTTATATTTAAAGCTTTAAAACTAAAATCTAGAAAATTGCGTATCATACAGTTATATTTAGAAAAATATAATTCCTTTTAAAATTAATAACATTAACGATGCAAGAACATTTTTTGTACTATTTTCGGATTTTATAAATAAAAAATAATTTTATATACGTTGCATGCATGAAACTAATAGAAATAAGCATTAATATAGAAATAATTTCAAAAATGAATTGATATAAATACAAAAACGACAGCGTCGCAAAATTGAAAGCCAAGAAACGGGATCCCCAAAAGAAATAAACTAAAATGATATTGATGTTATAAAGTATACAACTAATAAAGAAATTGATAAAAAAATGGCGCCAAGATTTAATTGTTACGATGCTTGCTGTTTAAATTGCATGAAGATATATGTAGATCAATACGGGATATGTATATGTCGAAACTGTATAAAAATTCATAAAAATATGACAACAAAAATTCTGAAAAATTCACATTTTTACAAAAACAATGAAATCTATTATGAATGTATAAAAAGTAGTGGTTTTTAAGTAAGCCAATTTTATTTTTATAACATAGTAAAATATAATTTATACCATTGCCACGATTTTTTCAGAATTTTGGTTATCCTACTTTCATGAATTTAACAGTTTCGATAAATATACATATATCTTCCTAATCTATATCTTCATGCATTTTAAACAGAAAGCATTGTAACAATTAAATCTTGGCACCAATTTAATATCAATTTCTTTAATGACTGTACTTTATATCATCAATATCATTTGAGTTTTTTTAAGGAGCTCGTTTCTTGACCTTCATTTTTGCGACGCCGTCGTTTTTTGTTTAGATTCACATTTTCTTTTCGGAAGAATTGCCAGAATTTTTAATCAATAAAAGAAGTATCATTATTAGTCTCACCTAAAAATATATGTTACGAAATAATAGGGCAAACTATATCAGAAAACTACCTCTTACTTAGAAAGTCGTGACCATAGAGTATATATACAAAGAGTTTCGACTCTTATTGATTCTGTATGCAGTTTTATACTACTATTCGTCTCCCCAACAGCTTTTGCACAATAATGTTTCTAAAATTCACAGCAATTAAATCGTTTATGCAGTAAAACAGTTTTAGATACACAGGCAATGGATTATATATATTACAGACAACTTATATACGTATATTAAAATTGTATGAATATGTATATTTTGCTCTTAAAATGAATTTAATAAAAATATTTAACACTACTTCTATTCTATAACCCATTTACATCAGATTCATAAAAATAAAACGATTTTATATTGACAAAAACTGGACAACGCAATGCATATGAAATCAATAAGAGTCAAAACTCTATGTGTAATTACTCTATGGTCGTGACATCAAACACAAAGATTTCCCGAGAAAGCGGAAAACAATGATATGGCACGATGGTTTGAGGTTATTACTTTGAAAAATATTTAAATTTCCAAAAAATATAATTGTATATAATAAAAATAAATATAAAAAAAAGATTTTACATCAAAATTTGATTTCTAAATAGGTTCACAAAATTTAGAATAATGTTACATTATTCAATGTTACTCAGAAATTACAATGAATCATAATACAAATGGTATTTCATTATTTTATGTCGTAATTTTTTTGCAACAATGATTAATAGAAGGGGTGTTTTCCCATATTTCACGGTTTATGTATTTAAATCTAATTTCTTAATAATGTCTGTTCTTAAGTAATTAATATTAAAACAAAAACAACAGCGTCGCAAAAATTAAAATCAAGAAACGGTATCAAAGACATAACTTTGAAATACTACATTTTTGTTTTGATCAAAACTCAATGGGATAAAACTATGATACAGTCTTATTTACCAATAGTTGATGCTATACATTTCGTCAAGAAATTTTATTTTCAAATAAAACGTCAATATTAATCGAAATGTTTAACAACCAAAAGCATGCAACACTAAAGATAAACCAGGAAAAATGTTAAGCAGTTACTTTGAAACTGCGTAATCAATGAAAAGAAGCTTCTCAAGTATCGGTTAGTCCTTGCCACGAATCTGAATTTTCGAGTCAGCACATACCAATTTTTTTAATGTTGTGTGAGTAAATTTTGTTCTCGATTATACGATGATTACGATTTTTCAAATTTGAGCTTTTTAATGCAGTCTAGCCTGATTTATAGAAGGTCAAATAGAGGCCAATTTTTCTTGGCAGTAATGTAGCAGTACTACTAAAGCTTGTAGTATCTCAAAAGCTACACCGTTGATGATCGTGTCCTTAGCTTGTCTACCGAATCGTCTAATTTGGTAAGCAATGTATATTTTCTTAATTTATACTATTAATTTAAACTAATTTGAATTTTTTAGGTTCAGTTAAAGCAACACTTCAGTTATTATTCGCATTGGCAATAATGCTATGATGAGTGGTTCCAATGAATCCCTGGATAATACCAATTTACCAATTACCCCAGAAAATGGGTTAATTGATGCTTCATCTTCGGAAAAATCCCCGTGTATGGAAGATAGTATCGACTGTGAATGTAAAGTAATAAAAACAAAGCATAATTTAATGCAAAAATTGGATCTATTAGAAGTTGTCACTGACGAAGCAGCCAATAACAGGCCTGCTTCTTTAGATAACATTGATACATTGGTCGAATCCTGTCTACCAGATGTACCGGAAACTGAAGTAGAAAATGTTGATAATCTCCTCACGGTTGACGAAACGCTGGATATAGAAAAAAGGGATTCTGATTCAGCAGAAAATTATGCAGAAGTGGACAAGCCAGTTTTGGATAATGAAGAAGCTAATAGTAATATTCAGTCATCAGATAAAGTAAAAAACTTAGAAAAAGCAGTTCTCAAAGAAAACTCTAAAAACGATATTGTCGATGCCACAAATAAAATACACGATCGCAATATACAATCTGTTGGAAATGATATTGAATGTGAATCGAAAAAATATTCCAGTATCAATATTGCTGCGTATATTGAAGAAATGCCTATTGTATTTAATGCTCCTGATGAATATATCTCAAGCAAAGCTACAACAGATGAAGAAATAACAGATCGACTCTGCAGTCGCATTCAAAAAGATGTTCAAAATAACCTTAAAAATGAAATACCAGACTTTCTGGCAAATAGGATGCCATATGCTTTGCTGACTGAAAACACAAATGCAAACGCAACTAAATGTAACAATTATTTAAAAAAATGTTCTAGTGATCAAAATATGATTTCTGAATGGGACACGGATATTTGCTATCCATCTGACTGTACTATTAACAGAGCATGCATCGATACATTTGGAATAAATAAGGAACTACGATATAATTGTCAACGGAAGGATATTTTTCGAATTAATAACTATTCACAGCAGAAAAAATTGTCCCCTAAAAGTGAAATTGGTACTTTAAAATGCAATAAACTCACTGAAAAGGGAATTTTAAAATCTATTTCTGACGAAGTCACATCCTTAAATTCTGTCAAAGAAAGGTGTCTCGGTAATTTTCTTCCTGGTGATGAAGAATCCAAACTTTTACTTGAAAACAACTGTACCAAAAGATATGAAACTAGGGCTAAAGATAACATACATAATATGGTACTTGAGCCACAGGCACAAAATCTGGATTCAATGTTCTTGGAAGAAGTAAACAACACTGCTTTAACACTTCCTCAAATTGATAACGAGGAAGAATGTTATGAAAAAGGTTATGAGGGCGATAATGAGTCTGAATGTCAATCAAATAGTGGCAAAAACAGCCCTCTGATTCCTGGTGAGGATTATGCTGAATCTTTGATGCTCAATTATAAAAGCAATGCTCAATTATTTACGCCAGTTGATGAACCTGACGCAGATGATTGTGACAGCGAGTATTACGAAGAAGACAAAGATTTTTGCTACAAAAGTGTAAAAATAAAACAAGATTCTGATAGTCATCATGAAGATGAAGCAATAGGTAACAAAGCACTGAAACGTAAAGTATTTCAAACAGTAAATAATGATAAGCTAGCCATTGCCAAGTCGGATAAGTACCAACGACAGCGAACGGAAACTCCAGAGAGTGATGAAATTGGTCCTGATATGGAGTATCCAGAGGACGAAGGGCGGATTGAACAAAGAGAGGAAGCACCCATTTTTGAAAGAGAAAAATTTGCCGAATATAAAACAGATCAAGATACGGTTCAATATCACGAGCGAAGTGTAATTCTATCGGATAATTCTTCATACGTCGACATAGTCGAACGTGAGGAACAGAGAATGACACGCCATGAACCCTATGAACCTGAGCCAACTGACATCGCTTGCCGCAAGAACAAAAGACGTCCCTATCCTGCAACTAATGAAGAAAAGCTTTCGAACGCCCCGTTTTTCGAACAATATAGTGTTTTCTCCATTCTCAAAGATTTATATTCGGTAGTTTTCCCAAAATCAGATGACGAAGTATCTTCCTATGGAGAACATTTAGAAAATGAGACAATAACGTACAATGAATCCTGTCCTAATGACAATCAAGGAAACATGTCCTTCAATAGCTCTAACAAGGATGATGACTTCGAGGATTTTGAAGAATTTGACAATCTAATCGAGGATCTTTCTCCCCGAATCGTCTACACCCCACCAACTCCTCTTCTGGAGATTTTGCCAAATCGAAATCCGTCGCTTAAGGGCAACGATGATCCGCGTCTACCGCAACCTTTGATATGTGACAATCATTTCACCCAGAGATGCCCAAAGATATCCCCAAGCTTATTGGATCTTGATAATAGCGAGGAGTCGTCGCAACCTAGTCTAGAAGACACCAAACAAATAAAAGGAAATGCTGATACCGGAGACTTTAGCCTAATAGAGCCGCCACTTATCCAAGACATTGAATCGCAGCTAGAACCAAGTACAATATCTTTTAATAAGAAACCTCACAGAATAAGTAAACCAAAATCTGTGAAGAAAATTTCTCTTCAAAATAATTCAGACTCTTCTTTGAACATTTCTGAGGTGCAAATTAATGAGTCAAAACAACCAAAAGTAAGATGTTATAGAAAAAGAAAAGCTTCCGTTGTGAACAATGATTACAATTTGAGGCCTAGAAAAATGAGAAAGGAAGATGTGGATATAAATAAAGCAACGAAGAAGACAAGTAGGTCAATGAAGAAAAGAAACCCAAAAGGATTAAGAAGAAGTCCTAAAAAAACTGTACGTCCGGCGTCAGATATTTCTTTCCTTTCTCGTTTGGGTTTAGCTGATGACGACCTAAATGACAAAAAAGCCGAAACAATATGTTGGGAGGTAAGAAATCAAAGTGATAAATCTGATGCAAATATGCATATAAACAAAAATAAACGAAAACTGGAGAGACCATCATCTCGAAATATTACCCCGAAAAAGAGACCTACTATTAGCCGAAGTAAGAAGGCTAAGCAGAGTACACGAAGCAAAAAGCCAAGGCAGCCCAGAAGTTCCAACAAAAAAGTGCCGATTTCGATTTCACCAGAGCCACCGAAACCAAAGTTTGATATCACCGGGTCGTTCTCCGATTTCTTTGAGGAATTCACGTCAGCCCCGGGAAGTAAACTCAGCGATACTGGAGGAATTGGAGGCGGAAATCGGGAGGAGCGAAACTCCTTTCAATCAGATTTCAGTTCCGAGAATCCTCTCACTGACACCTCTTTCAGATATGAGGAGGGATGTACCGACATTCTGACCAACTCCACTTCAACTCCGCCACCATCTCCACAGGTTGACAATAAAATGCCATCAGCGACTGTCTTGACAACACCGAAAAGAAAGAAAAAGACTGCTCGATCGGTTCCTTCTGAGCGACCAAGTGACGATGACGCGCTGCAGTCTTCGATGAATTCGTTCGAAGACTACTCATCGGATGACGAAGCTAGTCCAATGTCAAGGCCGATAGGCATGCGGAATGCACGAAGCGGTGGAAGCGTGGATTCTTCTCAAAAGAAAGCGGCGTCCGATAAGGAACGGACTCGTTCCAGCCCGAAACGAAAAGTCGTGCGAGAATGTCAGCGTCAAGAAATAAAAGAAGTTGAGCATGAGGAACCACAGGTGGAGAATTTTTGTGTTACCGTGTAAGAAATTACACCGCAGTGATTGCTTTCTTCATGCCTACTCCCCTTATAAATGAATGTATCTGTTAACTTATATCAGTCCCCATTTTTTTTCGCTTGTAATAAAAAACTTTTCAATTTACTTATTCTTACATTTTGTGTAAAATCAGCTAAAAGAATTTAATTATAGATGCTTTTATTACACTGATTAATTAACAATAATTTATGTGAGAAGACCTATTTAAGAAAAGTAATCTTGGGAAGTTGTAACTTTAATTCTGCATTCTGTAATGCGACAAAGACAAGAAGTATTGTTTTGTTTTATTAAATATTTTACTTTTATCTTAGACTACTAATATTCTATGAGTAGTGCTTAATCGGAATGTATTATTTATAGAAATAATTTTTGAGCTATACTATCAAATTCAAAAATGTATTTGTTTTTTGTGATATTATTAGAATATGTAGATTTTATCAGTCAGATAAATAGCTATATTATTAAACTTCTGGGTAGCCTTCTATGAGTATGTGATATTATAATTATGGAACTACATAGTACATACCATAGATATAAATTATTTGTTTAACTCTACCTAGATGGACAATCTATGCCTCACCGTGGTTGGCGCGTAGTTTAA
>JAYRBW010057291.1:0-10907 GCA_036023295.1 Invenusta paracnida | reverse complement strand
AATACAGTTATATATAGCTATGCTACTGAAATTTAAGACAAGTAGTATTTATGTAACCTATGTATAATTGTTGCGTGGTTATGGTTTGCCTCTGATTAATAGAAAAGTATGAAATATGGGTGTTTCATTAAATTTTTCCCTTAAATACGATTTAATTTACTGGTACATAATTCATCGTTTAATTAAAATATTCCCGCGTATATAATAATTTGAATTTGGTGCCACATAACCCCACGCACTTTTAAATTTGAATTTGGCGCAAAAAAGTTTTGTTTAAATAGATAATAAAGACGCGTGCGTCTCTTAAATACTGGTCCAGCCATTTCATTGGCTAACGCTACTCGATCCTGATTGGTCGAGACTATTCCCCCCTGTCACGTGACTGAGTTCGGGATCCTCCTTCCCTACTACTAGCCTCTTTTTGTTGTACTTGTATATGCTTTTAGGTAGCTGGATTATTGTTTTGTAATTATTTTACTATTCCACATACCGACACAATTTCTCCTATTATAAATTGGTAATTGTGGCGAAACTGCCATAACTTTTCTTCAATACACTTAAATACCCTTAAAATGAGTTCGCAAATTATTTGGACTTTTAGTTGAAGTTTAAGCATTAAAATTGCATAAATAATTTCCTTTTTATCTCTTGTAACACACTTGTAACATTTATAGAAAAAAGAGGAAATCGAAAAGAGCCAATTATTTGGACAAACTCATCGAGCTCATTTACCATTTTTAATTAAAATTGTAGTCTTTAAGTTTTTCATCTTTCAAAATTGATCTTTAAATTGACCTTAACAATACCTTGAATATGAACATATATATTTAATAAAGTAATATATACTACATACGTACAGCACTAAGTACATATTAAAATATTTATCCAAGTTATGATCTATTTTAAATTATTTTAATTTTGTTGATTAATAAATTAGAATAACAAAATGATACATTTAAGTGAGTGCTACATTAGGAGGCTGCTACAATTCACTTACAACTATACATAGACAACTACAATTTTACTACCAATTTATATGTTGGGATGAAAGTATATTGTTTTGAAAGGGAGTGCCGTAACATAATGTTAATAGTACTAAGTTTCTTATAATACTAAATGAAGCAAACATATTTTAACCACATAGGTATAGAATGATACAACTTAATTAGGAACACATTTTTTTATTGTACATCGATTTATCTGACCCTTAATCTTATATTCTCTCCTTTCCTTCCAACTGCTTTAGACCTACTTGAAATCGATTCCCAACACCATAAACACTCCTATCAACAAAATCGGCGTTCCTCAAGACAACCATCAACAAGTTCAGCATGTTCCTTGCCCCTGGAACACCGTCAATGGACCAGAAAAGAACTTATTCTTGTCCTCATCAAACGGTCACTAGTTGTAGTCTGTCTTCTGGCTGTGTTCATTGGAGCGATCCTTGTCAGGATCTTTATTCCCCGTCACATCTATTTACCTGCCAATATCACCAACACAACTGCTTTCATCAACACAACAGTTGATGTATCCTTCAATATCGACTCTCTCTGATTTAACAAAAAAGTGTATTTTAGAAAACTACTCTTATTATTGTCAATTTACAATTGGATTAAAAAATTACAATAATAACAATAAATATGATCAAACAATACAATGCAGTAAGAATACATAATTAGCCGTTACACAAAAAAAGTACACAGCCGTTTTTACATGATTGTGCAGTATTAATTAAATATTCACACATAAAATGTCCGTCATTTTAATAAAATAAATTGACACATGTTGTCATTAATGTCAACAACATGAACGTCGTCATATATACTTTAAACATGGCAGTACATTGGTTTAGCGATGAGCAACACAGTGGATTAAGGTTAACATAAATAGTATAAGTCTAAATTAATTGAATTTCTTAAACGTATTATTTTATAAACAGAAATTCCCAAAGAACAAAAATAGGTGGGTAGAACATTGTACATATGTAACATGTATTTTGTATAATGACATGACATTTTATAGTAACTACATAATAACCAAACTCACAAAAAAATTAATCTTCTTGCAATTAACATAGTTAGGTACACAGCATGGACTACTGATTTTCCATAACCCAAGAACGGATTTTATAACATGATGCTTCAACTGTATTAAAGAAATATGAATAAATGCGTATCAGTAGTTTGATAAAAATGATTTTGTTTATTAACATTGTTTTTATGAAGTTGTTTCCACTGTATATATAATCCACTGTATTAAATTATACCAAACACACAATCGTACATTTATAAATAATAATTTGTAGTATGGTAGTATATTTAAATTCAATAACTTAAATAACGTTAAACTGCATGATTATTCACCTTGTCTTTTCTTCTATCGATACTGCTATTACTCATTTCAGTATAGATTGCTTTTTATAACATTTCCATCATTATTCTAAATAAATTACGTAAATTGATTGCATCACTCTTATTTATGCTGTTTTCTTACAATTTATCTACCTTCTATTTATTTCTATCGATACCGCTATTACTCATTTCAGTATTGATTGTTTCTTATAACATTTTATAGCTTTCCTTCATTTATAAAATTTGAAATTTAATTATGTCAATTGATTGCGTCATAATATTTTAGCGATGTAATGCTTTTAATCTATTTAATACCTGTTTCTCAACGCGAATTTATTCTTTGTAATACACGTCTATGGAGTGGATCTCCAAAAATTGGTGTACAAAACAGTTTTTGCAACAACACAGGCTTTAAGTTTCTTTTATAATGAAATGAATATTTTTGGAGCTTGGATTTAAAAAATGAATATAGTTATAATTTATAGTAATTTTGCGAATCGCTGTATGCCCATGGTGATATCTTAGCTAAGCAGCATTGTGATTAAATATCAATTATTATTTGCTGCTTTACTCATTTTTATGAATTTTAATATCCCAAAATTATAAACTGAATTTTGCAAAACATGCTTATGACGTTGATTACATATGATACTGCAAATGTTGCACACAATACATACTTTTTTTTTGTTCAGACATACCACTTAAAGCAATCTCCATGCACTTCAAAATAGTTTTCTGTTCCAATAAGTGAATGTATATTGTGTGCATACGCAAGACTCAATTATATGTACGTATACTTTGAACTCTTATATGTTTTATGTACTTGTGACGCAAATATTGAGCGTTAAACATACGTTACTAATATTTCACACTTTTGATTTGAGCTTTAAGCTTCAGTAAACATTATTTTTCTACATATGATTTAAAAATAGTCATAATTACTGGTATTTATTGTTGATTAGTGTGATTCTAACGTGATTTGATTATTACTTTATAGTAATATTATCAATCCTCGCATGAGCAAACTATTTGACTGACAAATATCACGTATCTTTAGTATTACATTTCTTTTACATAATCAAAACAGTTGTATTTATAATAATTCACTAGTATCAAAAACAAAAATGTGTCCGTTACACAATGTAGGAAACATTTACACGAATATCTGTGTAGAGAATGATTAGTCAATTGGTCACCCTTACAATATTTATCCATATTATATATGTCTATTATTATTTAATCGATCAATATGTTACAACATTTTATTGACATTAAAGGTTAAGTAAATAAATATGACATTGATTCACAATATATTGTTAAGGTATAGTCGCATATAATAAACATGGATGACAGTATAAACTGGCTAAAGATTTTTTACGTACTCTTGTGGGCCACTGAAACTAACAAACCGACATTTCAAGACTCATTATATAAATTCATGCATCTTAGTATAATTGGAAAACACTTGTTTAACAAATGTATTCGAAAATTTTAAGCATACAATTAACATGTGTAATTAATATACAATAAAATGTTGATTACTAGCTCATTATATATTTTTTTCAATGATATATGCATTTATAATTCTGAAATTATTTTCAAAACTATGTCTTCAATGTAGTTTCATAACAAATAAAATATATGTTAAGATTATAAATTTCATAATTAAATAATCTTTTAAATAAACCTATACATTTTGTATTCAGAGGTAAACACAGAGGTCTATTTTTTACTTTGTATAATATCATTTTCTCTTAATGGGCAGAAAAATTAATGGAATTCAATATCAAATCTAATGCCATGCCAGTTAAACATTTTAGCAGGCTGATATCAACCACAGAGTATTGATAAAGTTTCAACTCAAATGATATAGATTTTGATCGATACAACTAAAATAATGATAAATATATTTCTTAATTATATATATACTATATTATTTTGATCAATAGTATTTATTTTATTTTATATATTAAAATAAAACGATTTTCTGTAGATAACATTTACAATGTGATTGATACATATGAAATCAATAAAAGTTAAAACCCTGTATATTAGTACTGTGTGGGTATAGCTATAGTTTACTTGAATACATTGAGGCATAATATGAACTATTATAGGTATTGGTTGCCCAACATTACTTCAAATTAAAAAAATGATAGTCAATCCTATAAATGATTCTAATAATTTAAAATATAATTATTTTACTTAAATAATTTAATGTACTATCTTAAACCTTAACAAAGAGCTATAGCTCAAGTGCAATTTAATTTAACACGACGCTGTCTTAGACAATCTCACAATTTTATTCAAGGGAATTATATATTTATAAAGCAAACATATTAAATTAAGAACTTTATCTATATTGTGCCGCACAGAATATCAGTTTCTCAATTCCAAGTAGCAGACGTACCTATCGAGACACCATACTATTTTTATATAATGGTTAAGATTAATAAATCTAAAAGTTGAATGGCAAAGGAGACTAGATAAATGCTTCAAATAACCAATAAAAATATTAACAGTTTAATAAAAAATATACAAATGTATATATGAAACATTTACATATACAAATATAAAAAACATATAAGTACATAGTAAATAGAAAGTATGAAATAATTTTCACAAAATTATTTATTTTATTCAAGACAAAGCATTAGGTTTAATCAAATAAAAAGTGGTAACTCTGAAAAGGGGTTCTGAAAAGCGTAAGCGTTCTCAAGGTTGCTGAAAAAAGGCTAATTTAAGTATTTTACTTTAATTTCTCTTCCACAGCTGATTTGAAAATATCTGAAAGAGAACTTAAAAGAAAAGTGTATTAGGCATTTGAATTATCAACTTATTAGTACAACATAAAGAAAAGTACGTGATAACGATTTAATAAAACCGGTTACGATTAGATCAAATCTAGCCTCTCATTCTTTCGGCACGGTTAAACCTTAAAAAGGAAAATGTAACATATTTACGAAATTGCTCGCGAATTGATCGCTGGAACAAAGATACCCCTCCCCAACACCCCCACCCCGCTTTCCTCTCCCCCACTTCCCCCAACCAAATGCGTGAACATTTTAATGATTGGTTATTGAAACAAAACACTTTCGCGAGTCATTCAAATCTGTTTGGCAGAAAATTCTGTGGCTATTGTGAGCATACATATGCCGATTTAAACAAGTTAATGTAGCGATTTTCATTCGATCATAGTGTTTCTTATTTAACACGGGCGTCTATTTACATACTATTGCTCCATTTCCTAACAAAATAAAATTGCTTCTGGTTGAGATGGAACCCCATGATTCCTTAAAGTATGCGAAGAGTTCCCTACCGTGGATCAATGCAAGAGAAATCTACAAGTGAAGTGGAATTAGCGCCAGATGTAGCCCATAATTTGTATGCCTACAACCTCAACCAAGAAATCAGAAAATGGAAATTGGAGGAAGAAGAAGCTGGATTACAAGTCCACCTCCACAGCCTGAATCTGCACCTACACCGCACAGTCTGACAATTTAATTAGACAGGCAGTTGACACGTTTCCCAAACACTGTTGGAGCAAGAGTCGTCTGCAGGGATGGTGGGGAGGTGGAGCTGGGAGGGAAAGGGGCGAGGGGGGGAGATGTATGTATCATGATGTACAATAATAATTATACTGTTGATAGCTAGTTTGCGAGATAGACCTCTCGCAAATTTAATATTAGAAAAATTACGATTACGATAAGTCGCAAATCGATTAATACGATTAAATCGCAAATTTAATATTAGAAAAATTACGATTACGATAAGATTTCGAACTGTTTTTTCGATTGCTTCATGAAACCAAAAATGTGGCGAATTACGAATTTGAGGTGCGATTAGAGTGGCGATTCTTTGATGACACTGAAATTGCTTGTGATCTGCGAATTTCGATTGTGACTGCTTGATGAAACTGGCTATTGAATCATAATTTAATAAAAAGTATAGAGCAATGAAGACATTGTATTATTACAAAATTTGGACCATTTTCTATTATTATGAAGGCTTGGGGATAAAAAATACCAATGGCTAGAATAGTTTCAAACCTAGTTTCACGTTTTTCTGAACGTGAAGATGTGTATCAATCTGTTGTGCTTGATTTTAAAATCAATAAAACTACTCAATAAGTCTATAATTATGCTTTCAAACTGGACGCGTTTGCATGATTAAATCGTAAATCAGAATATGAAGTCCAAAATGGACACATGCAAATAATGATTTTTCTTTGCCTGCATTCATATTTCTAAATGAGACATCACAAAACAGAATGAGAATATTTTACATCAATATGAGAATATTTATCCACAAAATAGGATAGGTATTCATCCTATATTTTTCTATCGATTAAAAATTTGAAATTTGAAAACAATTTCAAAGTTTGACATAAGTATAAATCATTGTTCGTAGTTTCTTTATCATTTCCTTAAAATATGGCATAGAGAGCTCGCTAATGGATTACAAATTCTAATGATAGAGAGAGGCTAATTCGAGCATATAACAATGGGCAAGATTTTCTTTAATTAGCAAAAGGAATGGACATCAAGCGATATACAGCATGCCGAGTTGTGCTGAATAGGTGTGAAGATAGGTAAGATAGGTGTGAATAGGTGTAAGATGTGAAATTATTCTTCGAAATTATTAACAGAAAATCCTCTTCTGACATTGAAAGAAATCAACGAGCGTCTCCGCCATCCTTTTCCAAATAACCCATGGATCTCACTAGCTTTTGTGAAAAATATGTTGGATGACCTTATTTACACTCTCAAAAAAGTCGTTGATGCGCCAGCAGATCGCAACACTCTTCGTGTGTAACTAGAACCTCTATGCCAACTGGTTCTTCACTGGTGGTGTTTATCCCCAGCTTATTTTCGTAAAAGAAATGGGTTACAATTTGTGGACTCGCATATCTTATAGACCCTCGGCGTCAAGCTGCATTGGGAACTGTCAACGGGGGAAGAATCAGACGACTTGCATGGCGGTTTCCCGGAATGATAGATTGGTTCACTTTAAGCTAATGGACGGTTCAATAACAACTAAATCCTGTGTTGCCTTTTTATGTAATTGGTCTCGAGCTCGGGACGAACGAGAAGCCACAATAATGCTGAATAATGCCCGTCCTCACCATGGCAATGAGGAAATATCGGAGTATCTGAGGCTAACATTTTTACTGCCTTACTCTTCATTTTTCATTTCATTCATTCATCATAATCTAATTGAAATTATTTTTCCGTGCCCAAAGAAGAAACAAAAAGGTTGCATAACGGGAACGACGTCGACAAGGCGAGAGATAACGGTGTCGCGTTATACCTCTCGACATAGAAAACTCTGCCAAGAAATTCTGCAAAGCATGGATTGCATAACTTCCAAAATCGATAAAAATCAATACAACCACGTTTTCCAATACATCCCACAATGCACAGCGCTGGACAAAATGTTCGAGAAGAGGTGGTATCGTTATTCTCATCAAAGAAAACATTCATTACCAGACTATAGATACAACCGACTGGATTGATAAAGAAAAGGTGACCACTGAGATGCAAGGTATTGAAATCCTCATAAATAACACTGACGTTATTAACATTCTTAACGTATACTGCCCTCCCATCAAATCCAACCAGAAAGCCGAAGAAGCTATTAGAAGAACTATAGCCAAATTACCAAAACAAGAAAATTGGATAATCTGCGGCGACTGGAACGCTCACCACAAAAACTGGGATGTGACTACCCCAAAGAACACGAGAGGAAGGAACATCAATGACTGGGTAAATGACAACAGCTTTTGGATACTGAATGATGGTAGCACTACCAGATTTGAAAGGGGTACGGACAGGAGATCCACCCCTGACATCACACTCTGTCACGAAAAAATGTTAGAGAACATTTCATGGAAAACGGTGCAAAAATTAGGTTCAGACCATCGTCCTATGATCATCAACTGGAATTCGAATCTTAATCAAGAGAAAGAGCAACCTAGACTTGCTTGGAAATGGAAAGAAGCAAATTGGAACAAATTCCAAGAAAGTATCACCAAGGAAATTAACACCAATTTCAACGAGGAGGAAGGCACCACTCATCTCGAGAAAAGCATCAGGGATATCATCCTTAGAGCAGCATACAAGAACATCGGTATGAAGGTCCTAAGAACTAGAAACGGAGAAATACTCAATGAGGACATTCGCAATGAAGTGGACAAGAGAGACAAACTTATGGGTGAAGACAACATAGACTGGGAAACCGTTAAATCTAGTAACGAGAAGATCAAAGAACAAATAACTGAATATAAAAAAGAGAAATGGGTAAAAGAGGTGGAGAAGAACAGCACAGTAGACAAGATGTGGGGAATTCTGAAAAGACTGAAGAAAGGTATCTCACCGAATGAATCAGACAGAGTTCTCTCTTATAAAGGCAAAGGCAGAGTATCCAGAAGAAGCAAGGCTAAAGCATTCATTTCCGAATATGCTGCAGTCAGCAAACTCAAGATACCCAAGGATAAGATAAAAATAAAGAAAGATATCACCAAGTACCTCAGAAATAGCTCAGGCCCAATCAGAGAAGAAGAATCAGACATTAGCGTGCATGAAGTCAAGACAGCGTTATCAGAAATTGACGGTTCGAAGGCAGCAGGCCCAGACAAAATTCATCCTAGGTTGTTGAAAAACTTACCGCCCAGCGCGATCAATGCCCTCACTAGTATCATGAACAAATCTCTTAATCAACACCAGGTACCTCAGAACTGGAGAGAAGGTAACATAATTCCTCTTCTCAAAAAAGGCAAAGCTCCAGAAGAAATCTCATCATATAGACCTGTGTGCCTCACATCATGTGTAGGCAAACTGATGGAACGCGTATTGAACAAAAGAATTCTGTATGTGCTGGAGTCGAAGGGATTGTTGAGTGAACAACAAGCGGGTTTTAGACCCCATAGATCCACGGTTGATCAACTGGTCAACTTATCTCAGTCCGTGAGTGATGCTTTCCATAGCAAAGAAAAAACCGTATTATGCCTATTAGACTACGCCAAGGCATACGACAAGGTATGGAAAGATGGACTTCTTTGGAAGATGACCAAACTTGGCTTTGGCATCAACATCATCAAATGGGTACAGTCTTGGCTCTGCAATAGAAGAGCTTGGGTGACCTATGAAGGAACTAGAGGCAAAATCAAGAAGATGCAAGAAGGCTTACCTCAGGGAGCAGTACTGTCTCCGACACTCTTCCTCATGTACATTAACGACGTGGTTCAAATCATTCCGGACTCGGTCAAAGTTAGCTTGTTTGCGGACGACATTGCCGTCTGGGCTTCAGACAAGGACATTAAGAACGCCACCAGGAGAGTCCAAGAAGCTTGCAATAATATACACAATTGGAGCAAAGAATGGTTGATGACACTGAGCATTGTAAAATGCGAAGTTTCTCTTTTCTCGCTCGACCAAGCTGATGCCAACATCAAACCTAAAATCTCCATAGAGGGCAAAGATTTCACATTTAATGCCCACCCCACTTTTCTGGGGGTAACGTATGACAGGAAACTCTCTTTTATGGAACACGTCAGACGGATACAAGAGAAAGGTGAAAGCAGACTCAATATGCTCAGAGCTCTATCTGGAACATCTTGGGGCTTCAGTAAGAAACTGTTAAAGTGCACCTACCAAACTATGTGCCGACCGGTGCTTGAATATGGATCGCCCGCATGGATGCCATGGTTGTCTGACACTCAGCTCAACAAACTAGAAAAGATTCAACTGAAAGCCTCTCGCTACATCACAGGTCTCCTAAAGAGCACTCCTTCAGAAGCTGTCATGGCAGAAACAAATGTTCAACCTCTCAAAGATAGAGCAATTGCTATGTCAGTCATACTGTATGAGAAAGCAACAAGACAGAACAAAGAAAATCCACTTAACCAAATTATCAACAATACATCAAAAAGAAGACTAAAGAAAACTGAGTGGCGCCACTTCGCTAAACAAAAATGGAGTAACGTTTTTCAAGGTAACAGTCAGAAATGGAAAATACCTCCTCCAATCAAACCGTGGAGTAACAGGGAAGGCTTTACAGTGGAAACGGAAGGCACTAAATCGACGGACAAAACCGCCAACTACTCTCTCACCTCAAAGCTCCTCAGTAACAATAACAGCTTCGACTTAGTGGTCTATACTGATGGTTCAGCTGAAGAGAGCAGACTAAATGGAGGAGCTGGTATCATCATCACCAAAGGAGCCCTGGAAAATCCTACAATCCTCCACAAGATTAATTTAGCTGCAGGGCTATACTGTTCTTCGTACCAAACTGAAATGGTCGCCATCAACGCAGCATTACTCTGGCTCACAAAAAACAATGAATGGAAAACAGTCCGCATTGCTTCGGATAGCCAATCTTCGCTCAAGAGCCTGGAAGTTATCAAATTCAACACGGATAACCCCATAATGTCGGAAATCTCCAACTCCATTACGAGTCTACTCCACCTAGACAAGAAAATCACCCTCACCTGGATCCCCAGTCATTGCGACACAATTGGAAATGAGCTGGCGGACGAGGAAGCGGCGAAAGGCAGCA
>JAYRBW010057280.1:0-10909 GCA_036023295.1 Invenusta paracnida | reverse complement strand
TGGATTTCCCTGAGTGTGTATGAAATTAGGATGAGTCATCATAAGCGTGTCATCTCTATACTCTCTTATCTCTATGCTTTAGCCATTAAGGTTAGGAACGGAATTTCACGCGAGCACATATATATTCCTATATATTATATAAATAAATAAATATATATTTATAAAGGAATATAATATGAATTTCCTATACTATAATATACCTAATACCTATAGGGGTTAGTTCGCCACGCGGTTAATTCGCCACATATAACCATATATGACTATTAATTATATTTGAAAGAATTTATACTTACTATTACTTCCGTTTACATAGGCTTTTATGTGCATAGATATGTTCTACTATATTGCAATAACAAATAAATTTCTTTAAATAAGCTAAATATATTTGTTCACATAACTAATACTATTACTAATTAGTGCCAGATTTAAAATTGCTTGATTTTACAACAAAATTGTATTATTGTGATAAACGAAATTTAAGTGTAATTATGGTACATATTATACTACCTATACTATATATATATATTTATTATATTAATGTATTAATTTTTAGTAATAACATTATCATTTATATTAAATATACCTATACCTACACTAATAAAGTAACTATGTTTTAATTTTCACTTTTATTTTCTGGGGTTAATTCGCCACTCCATTTTTTCATCAATTTAAGTGCGTATTAACTTAAATACCTAAGTACCTAGCTACAAATTTATCTCTCCATGTTTTTTTATATTTCAGCTATTCAATTTGGTTCGTTCTCGTCAAAAAGAATGATACAAATCAAAAAACATATACAAAAGATCAACTTAAAAGTGCTATATTAAGGCTGTTTTAATTATAGATCATTTGAAAATCAAGCAAGCGGCGTTCGACTATAATATTCCACGAAAAACTCTAAGTGACCATGTCAAGAAAGATCAAATAAATACTGGAGAAGTTATATTTAAAAGTTTGTGCTTATAGAAATCACAAAAAATGTTCAATGATATTCAAAAACAACAATTTAAGGAACAAATCCTGATGTGCTTTAGGAAAGGGTTTCCATTCACAATTGACTGTGCAAGAGAATCTGCTTTTGAATATGCTAGAGAACTAAAAAGTTGCAATTCAATTGAAAAAGTTCCAGAGTCTTTGATGAAATATAAGACAGCAAGTGAAGTTTGGTACTATCAATTTAAAGCACGGCATAATGACCTTACTCTAAGGAAACCAGATGGGTTGTCTTCAAATTGAGCCATGGCATTTAATAAGCAAAGTCTTGAATCTTATTTTGCCATCCTCGAAGAATTAGGTCTGAAGGACGTTGATCCTTGATTGATATATAGCATGAATGAAACTGAACTCTCGAGTGTTCCAGATTCTTCTTGAAAAGTATTGGTAAAAACTGGAACCAAATCCATTTTCCAGATTCAAGTTGGAGAAAAGGGCACCCTAACCACCGTAGTTCCTGTTATTAATGCTGCAGGTGATGTGCTAACCTTCTTTTATTATATTCAAAGGTAAATGAATGGGCCAGCAACTCCATGATATGGTTACTGAGAAGGGCTTTAGTGCTTTAATGACAGATAAAGGGTACATGGAGAAAGAAATATTTTTGAAGCTTCTAAAATTCTTTCAAAAAAAAGATCCTGAACATAAATGTTATCCTGAGCAAAAATATTATCTTGTCCTTGATGGTCATAGATCACACACTTTTTGGCAATCTGTCAATTATGCTATGGAAAACAAAATTGAACTTATTTGTATCCCCCCTCACTGCACACACAGATTACAGCCACTGGATACACATTGGAATAAACCTTTGTATTTACATTTTACTAATTCTATATTGTGGCGAACTAACCCCATCTCATTTGAGCTAATAAAATCTTTTCCAGTATGTTTACAATAAAATATTTTATTTTTGCATGATTATATTATCAAAATAGAAGTATAAGCTACACAAAAAAAGTAATATTCATTTTGAAGTATAATAATAATAAAATAATATACTATTAAATCCATAAGTGGCGAACAAACCCCGATTTACCCTACTTTTTATTTTTTCAATTTTTCAATTTTTACATACTTTTCAGGATATTTCGGGGTGCCCCAAGCTTTCCCAGCAATTCAAACTCAAAAAATCGATTTCGTAATTTTCAACTAAAAATGTATGATCTTAAACTTCATTAACATACTTTTTAAAAATATGTAACAATTGTAGCATTTTTTACATTTCTCAAAATCGCAACAATTTCTCAAACTGAGCTTGCATTTTCTCATTAGAACTCTGTTGCTGGAAGTTAATTTGAATAAAATCTATCTATAATTTTCTCTCCATCAAGATTTTTAATTTCATATGTTGAGGCAGTGGAATTCACTTTATAAACAAGTGAATATTTCATTTGTCCAATACCCAGTAAACCCCTTTTCAAAGTGACTCTTCCATTTATATATTCGAACGCAGGTACAAAAGCTTCTTTAAAGGTGTTCGATTGTTTATTTTTTAATGGAATTCCCCACGCAAATCTTGTATATATTTATATTAAATTTAAAATATATTTGTACCCACGTTTATTTGGCATATGAATTAAATCCGCTGAGTGAATATCATCAGTAATATCATCTTTATTAAATACCTTTACTTTAGAATTGATTTATGTTTTCTGCATATTTCTTTATTGGCATATCTATATCCAACAACTAATAACTTTTATAAATTATAAAATTATAAAACATATGAAATTCTTTTAATTTAGAAGGTATATCATTTGCCATAATTTATAAAGATATAAATAAGTTTAATAATCAAAACACAATACAAGTTAATGGTAAAACTTTATCTCTTAAGGTAAAAATATTCAAAATTAATGATAATAAGAATTTAATCCCAATAATTATTAAACATAATGATGTAACAAGATGTAATATTTTCTTATATAAAACTCAATATGTATTGTGTAAGAATCTTTCAATAATACATAAGATGAATAATCATAAAAACTTACTTGTTTAAGATGTTTATGTAATTTAGAATCTTAACAATCATTAAAAAATGTACGCAATGTATAGAACATCCTGTATCAGTTCTAACATTTCTCAAAGAAGATTACTTCATGTTAAATAAATACAATTATAAAAACAAAGACCCTTTTTCAATATTTTGTGACCTATATTTAATAATCTTCTTAAAACTAATATTCCTATATATGTCTACACTCCATTCCATCAGAGGAAGAAACTAGAACAAACAACGAATTGCTTCTATTACAAAAAAGAACTAGGAGAAGATAGAGTATTAGATCATGATCATTTAAATGGAAAATATAGAGGTGTTGCAAATTCCAATTGTAATCATTAAGCTCAAAACACTTTTATACCACTCTTCTTTTAAATTGGATCAAAAAATGATAACTATTTAATATTTGGATAGAGATATAAACAAGCAAAACATCGAGCAATTAAATCATAATGTAAAACAGATGAAGAATACTTATCTATTCAACTAGTATGCATAATAATACTAGATGCTTTTAAATTCTTCACTCCATACACTATACTCTTTAGAATACGTCATATTAAATAACCTTAAATAAATCTAAAAAAATATACCTACCCATTTGAATACATTAAGCAAAACTATGAGGAACAAATGAGTGAAAATCAACTTCCTGCACATAAAGAGTTTTATAGTAATTTTAGACAATCTAACATCTCAGACGATGATTATAAGAAGGCACAAGAAAACTGGAATGAATTAAAATGTGAAACTCTAAAAGATTAAGAAATGAATAATTTAAAGATTTATGTGTTAATATTGACTAATTTATTTGAAAACTTTACAATTCTATGCCTCAATATATTCGAAATAGATCCTTGCTATGCATATTCAATTAGGGGGTTAACATGATTAGCATATACAAAGTTCACAGAAGTAAAACTTAAATACTTTAAAGAATCAACAGTTGATCACCTATACTTCTTTCAAAAATGAATACTAGGCAGAATATTTTCAGTATTATAAAATAGGTATATTAAAGCAGTTAATAAGAAAACAAAAAATTACTTTGTTAACTGTAGAGAGATAAATGATTATGAGAAGAAAGAAATACATAAAACACATAAAAAGAAAACTACATAAAATATTTTGATGCTAATTCTTAATATTTAAGTGTAATGCTTGAAGCTTTACCAACAGTTGAAATGTATTGGTGTATTAATAAAATATATTACAAAACAAAAGTGATGAAATAAAATATATTTATGAAGTTGATCTTAAATATCCTGATTCAATTGAACAGAAAACTCAAAATTATCCACTTTGTCTGAAAAAAAAAATCCTTAATGAAGCAGAATTTTCTGAAAATCAAAACTCAATAAAATCTAAAAACTATTAACCAGTAGAAACATTTATTCTAACACAAAATTATAAACTAAATTATATCATAGAAAAATTAATGTTAAAATGGAATCTTGAAAATGGAATGGAAATAATCAAGATATATATATATATATTTTTTTTTTTTAACGTGTCACACAGTATTATAGCTACTGAAAAGTCTATATTACATATAGTAGTGTGAACGTACACTAGGAGTAGTTCTACTAGTGTGTACGGCTATTGGGGATCTTTTGCCAGTACATTCTCAAACCCAAACAGACCCAAACAGAACAGGCCGAGGCCTGCTTATCACTTGACTAGCACAGCTGCTAGCAGGGACGCGATAATTAATATTGGTCCGAACCGGGGTTCAAACCCATTCGCACAGACTTCCATTAGGTTGGCAGTCCACCGCTCTAACCATTGTGCCACCGCGTCCCTATATATGGAAAGATATATGGAAAGATTAAATGTTAAAAAAATTATATGGTTAAAAGAATATATGTTATTCTTAGGGGATAAAAGAAATGAAAGTAAGAAAAATAAATATAAATTTAGCGATACATTTTACAAGCTCATGGGAAATGCATTTCATAGTAAAACATTAGAAAATGTAAGAAATAGACAGAACATGGATATAGCAAATGACTAAGATAGATGTCAAAAAGTAGCAGCCAATCAATCCTAAGTTTAAATGATGTAAACTATTCGATGAAAATTTAATTGTATGTCACAAAAAATCTACAATTAAATTTGATAAATTTCCATGTGTAGAATTTGTAATATTAGAACTAAGTAAATTAACTATGTATAAATTTGCATATGCTGGCTTAATTAAACACTTCAATGATTATACAATTAATCCTCCCAATCATCCAAAAGAGAATGTTAAATTACATTATACAGATAAAGATTCTTTCCTCTTTGAATTAATAATGAAACCAATTAAACTTTAGATATTTAAATGGTAAATATTCTATCTAGCAGAATACTAAGTAAATTTAAAGATGAGTTAGATGGTAAATTAATGGTAAATTTATATATTTAAAAGCTAAATGTTATACCTATTTAACTTTAAATAATTCAAATGAAACTTCCCCAAAGAAGATTAAAAAATTATAAGGAATTACATAAGCAACATATAAACAAATAACACATAATAATTTTATAAATACTCTACGTAATAATGAAAAACTATTTAAAGAGAATTATAGATTAACAAATGAAAATCATAACATGTATTTCATAAAAAAGAAAAATGGCCATAAATTGTTTTAATGATAATAGAAGATTAAATAATATATGTAAAAACTATTGCCTTTACTTTTTAAAATGTGTCATATTTATGTAAGAAATCAGTTATATTTACAACGTCAATATCACTCATTGCATAATAAAAACATAACGTCTCATATAAATACAATTTTCATTTTTCTGAATAAACAATAGGTTTACCAATTACAACTCCACAGCTTTTTCAGTTATGGTTACTGTAACTGAATTGTTTAATGTTATCATATTTGTTGTTCCTACAGCAGTTACTATTACCTAAATTTTTACCAGCTGTTTGAGGAGTTTCTGGGACAACTCTATGATCAGTTTGGGAATTTAATTTAATTCCTAAGCTATATTTGGCACTTAATCACAAAACGGGAGAATATTTATCATTAATGCGTAAACAATCTAAATATCTTTCTACCATTGATTTAGAATGAAACTGTATTGTATTTTATTTCATATATTTCTTAATACCGACATCATTATCCATTATCAGTAGTAGGATCATTATTAGGCATAGTAATATATGTAGCTTTATTCTCAATGAAATATGTTTTTAGTTCACCAATGTTTTTATTAATCACTTGACTCAACTGCCCTGTTTCAACATCAACATAATATTTATTTGTTACGTCATTGTAATCTGAAGAATTTCCAAGTTGAATAATTTTTTTGTTTCATATCTAATTCTGGTGTGATTAGAGATGTGATGGAAGAATCACCTGATAACTCTTATTTGAAATATTTTTAGTTCATCAATCTTTGTATTAATTCTCTGATTAACTGTCATAATTCATTATCAACATAAATTTTATTTACTGCATTATAATTCCTGTCTAGCAACTTTGAGTTGAATAATATTATTATGTTTCATAAATAGATCTTTAAAAGTTAAGCTGTTAACCTCCACATGTATAGCTACTAGGTTATCTGTATCAGTAGCATTTGTTGGATATTCTAATTGTTTCATCTTAAATTGTGTTCATATTTAAATTTCTAGAAGTTAAGTCATTTATGGGAAGATCAACATATTCTCTTGTTACTGCATCAGTGTCTGCTAATAGGTTATTAAATATTTGTTTAAGTGTTATTATTCAAATTCAGATTTCCTTCTAAAATATCTCCATCAACATTTATATATCTTAAGTCTGTATCTGATATAGATTGTCCTCTTGAATGGGATGTATTTTTTTTCTTTTAGAAAAGTTTGACTATTTTAACATATAACATTTTCAACTTTAAATAAAGTTTTTTATGAAACTAGTTTCAATTGTTTTTTGTAATCTTCAATAGAAATTAGATTTTTCTCAGTTAATCTTTTAAATATAGCATTAATATCATTATATGAAGTATTATATCCTTCTTTTTATGCAATCATTAATATATTTAATCTCTTAACTAGTTCATTCATGTTGTCGAATAAGTAACTAACTATTATTTTAGCAGAGTTTTGCAAACCAGCTTTAGCTTTGCCTTGCAAACATTCACCCGTTTTTGGTGTAAATGTGTGTGTTTTGTCCTGTTTGTCTATAAATTGAGATATTTTTAAAATCAATTATTATTTTCGATAATGTTGAAATATATTTTACTTTTAGAAAACTTTTTAACTTATTTAGAAAATAATTATTTTGTGTCACGATAAAAAACCTTTTGTGTAGCTTAGATATGTAGATGCTATTTTTTGTATTTTTGATGATGTTGATAAAATTGATTTGTTTTTGAACTTCATCAATTCTTTTTATGCTAACCTTCAATTTACAAAGGATGTTGCTGTTCGTTCTCAAATGCTTTTTCTTGATATTAATATAGAAAAAAGAAAGAAAAAAGAGATTTAACATCAAAATGAAACTTCACCCAAGAAGAAGCAATACAATAAACTCTATGGATTAAATAATTAATTAAGGATTTATTAACAGACAAAGGGGAGCATGCAAAAAAATCAAAAATAACCCAGTAAAAGTAGGTTTTCTATAAATTGAAAATTCAAAACCTGTGACACCATTGGCATTTAAAGAGATATTAATATCAAGAAAAGACATTTGAGAATGAACAGCAACATCCAACAAACATTTTCTCTTAACTCTTTTTCACTGTTTTTTTGTGTTTCGTGTTTTTCTCTGTATTTGTTTAGTTACATTAATTTGTTTATTTTTGTTTGTGTAATTTTTAAAATTGTTTACCATGCATACCATTTATTTTGCTTAAATAATAACAATTAAAAATCAATTAATTTTTTATGCAATGCTAATTTCAATGTTTTTGTTGAAATTGATGATATAAATGTATTTTTTTATAAATTTAGAATGATATGTCTTAGGACAACTTATGTTCTAAAGAAAAAGAAATTCATCTAGAAATGAAGAAAAATTAGCAACTTGTAAAAATTTAAAATTCTGAAAAATGTTATGGAATATGCCAATAAAACTGTTATTAATTAATGATACATCTTTCAAATTAAATCTAAATGACTAAATCTTAGATACTGACTATTTCTTTTAATGTTTAATAATCAAATATGCATATAAATAGCATTTATTTTTCTTAAAATATAACAAATAAAATAAAATAAATTTTTAATGCAATTGCATATATTTTAAAATTGTTATTTTTTTGTCGAAATTGATGATATAAATTTCTATTTTTCATAAATTATGAATGATATAACTAAGAACTAGCTATGTTCCAAAGAAAAACAAAAGTCATCAAGAAACGAATAAAATTTTACCACTTGTAAAAATTTGAAAATTCAGTAATTTTATGTAATAAGCATATAAACATGTTATTCTAGTGTTAGTCACTTCAATTAAAAAAGAAAACAATACTCCAATAATATGTACTTACGAATAAAAATGTATTCCTTTAGTATGATCGCTCCGTTTACTACGATTGCTTCTTGGTTTAGCATAACAAGTTTTCATCATTTCGCTTGTTTTAGGGCCAATTCGTTTATTAAAGAACGGTCGCTTCGTACGTACGATTTTAAAGAACAGCGATAAATTGCATTCTTTTTTCCATTCTTTAAACAAATCGATAGGTTTTTAACATTTTAAAGAACAGTGGTGAGGCCATAGAGTATGGGTGAGGCGTCTCTTTGGAATAGTTTCTATAGGGCCTATTCGTTTATTAAAGAACGTCGTTCTTTCGAAAAGAACGATCACGTGACCTTAATAAAAGAATGAAGCGTTCTTTCAACTTTCGTGTAAATAGCGCAATTTTCAAATCCGACTTTTATAAGACTTTGCAGAGGTTATTACTTTTTTACACTAAGACTTTTTTTATAAAATATCAAAAAGAAAACGTTTTATTTGATATATCAAAAATATAAAAAACGTTTTAATATATGATAAAATTTCGTTAGTGTAAAAAAGTAATAACCTAAGCTAAAGTAACGGTTAACATTAAAGTAATCTTTTCTGATATAAATAAGTGAATTCTGTGTTTCGTCATGTTTCCATTCTTTGTTAACGAGCTTGTTAAAAATTCTAATGTTTTAGATGTCGTAGTTGTGGTTTAGTTCCAAAAGTTTCCGATTTTAAAGAGATGGTTGGAAAATTTAATGATAATGAGTTTCATAAGTTTTTTAGATTCAGTAGAAATGGTTTCAAGATCCTAGTGAAAAATAGCAATAAATTTTATCCCATGGAAACTCATGTTGATAAGCCTGAAAAACCAATTGATATTCAAGTAAAACACCAAGCAATTGTTGGGCCAAATTATGAGTTTTATGATGTAATTGTTGGTTGGTCTGGAAAGTCACATGACAGTCCGTGTTTCAATATGTCTCTAATTCACAATGACTTAAGTGATGGAGTCTGTAAAACTTCAGTAATTTTAGGAGACCCTACTCTCTTTTTAATTCAACCCTATAAAAACTGATCATTTAAGGGAGACTCAAAGGCAGTTTAATTTTAAGCACGCTCAGGCTGACTGTAGTTGAGAGATGTTTTGGCAAATTGAATGAACACTAGGCATTTAAACTAAAGTATATAAATATGTCTAATAGAAGATATATGTAAATTAATTGTAGCAGCCTGCACACTTCAGAATTTTTGTATTGTTATAAATGAAGAAGTGTTTGAGCCTGAAAAACTTCAATAATGAACATGAACTAAGATGTTTTTCATAAATCTGCACAGACAGCAGATGCTGGTAAATTAATTAGAGACTATATGTTATTTTACTTAGAAGACCAGTAATTTTGCCTTTAATGATTGTATTTAATGGACTACTCTATAACCATTAATTATGACTATGTAAATGGCTAAACATTTTGATAGTCTTTATCAGTTCTATAAAAGTATTAATAATTATTACATATATTACAAAATATTCCCCCTCCCATAATACAGAGAATTGCATATTGTAGGTATGCATATGACAGGGACTACTAGTATAGTACTATTTATGTTTGTCTTTATACAAATATACTAATATATCACACATAAAATAGTTCATTCTTACTAAATACTCATTGGATGGATATAAAAAATCAAATATGATAATATAAGGATATATATTTCTTTTAATATTTAATATAAAATTTAAAAACAAAGATAAGATATATATCTATAAATATACAATTTACATTCTATATTATTTTCAAAATGAATCAAAAATGCTTTGTATAAAAAATGTACATTATAAGTTATAATTCTACTATATAATGAAATTTATATATTCATTTTGACTTTATTTATATATATAATATATTAATATATATTTAGATTATGTAGATTATACCATAAAATAACTTTTTAACAAAAAGTTCTACTTAAGAAATTTTTTTAGCCAGAGTTTCTGCAATTTTTAGCAGTGACTCATTAAATTTTTTCTGTCCATTCAAAGTTTCTTTCTGGAAGATCCTTTATTTTTTCAACATTATTTCCTGTATCTAATATATCATTCCATGAACTCAAATGTCTTTTCCACCACTTTCTTTTGTTTGTCATTCTATTTCTTTGCCTGTTGTTTAATCCTTTCTTACATTAGTATTGCTGAAAAAATAATTATTTTATTAGTCTTTGACTTTAGACTCAAACTTAGAAGTATATCTGCTGTCATTATTAAATATGACAGTATATATTGTATAATTGTTGAATCCTAATAGAGCCGATATCTTTACTATGTAAATTTTTAATATGATATACAGGGTAATACATAATTAACAAAGCTGTTTTTCCAGGATTGTTTATTAAATTTTTTTATCGCCAAAAATGGCAAAAAGCTGGTTAGCTACAGACAATTTTAAAAGATATAAATTCATTCAAA
>JAYRBW010057269.1:0-10909 GCA_036023295.1 Invenusta paracnida | reverse complement strand
TATCGACGAGCTACGCCGCATTTGGTGTGAATTGTCTCATAAGATTTAATGCTATCTAATTTTATTACGCGTTGCGCTGCTTCAGATATGCATATAGGCTGTTAGTCTGAATCAAGATTGCTTAATATGAGCTCTTCTACATTTTTATTTCGAGAACGATATAAATGGCTATTTTCAGAACTACTGACGCTTTTTATTGATCGGGGGTGGTGCAAAAATAAATGTTTCTATTTCGCTTATATGTTGCACATTAAGAATTATTGAACCATGCTGGATTATGTTGCATAAACTTGTGCAAACACAAAAACTAGCTATTTATAATTACAATAAGTTAAACGGTATCTATCCCTTTATGCATATTAATCAATATACTGTATTTGATGAAATATGTTTTGTTATATTAAATGCTAACAAAAAATACATTTATTAAACACAAAGAATGATTAGCATCCTATAGTCACTATACTAATTCAATATATTACAGTGTACTGCGTAATTAAATATTATTAGACTACAAGGAGTATATTATAGGTATACTCATAAATTATTATTACGGCATTATTAATTAAATGCAAAATATAGAGAGCACTAGCAACTAAGATACTTGAGGACATGTCTGTCATCACCATAGTATGATTTTAATTAAAAACTGAATTATGCATAATGTACACTTAAAATGTAAGTACAATAGATTTTTCACTGGAATAAATTAATATTGGCGTATTATTAGGGTATAAACACGTTACATATACGTAAGCCTACAATTAAACTGAAATGAAAATTCACCTAACTTCAAATTTTCAAAATCTGTTGTAGGTACATACTCGTATAATAAGATTACATCTTGTAAGAGAAATAAGCACGCGCCTATTAACTCAATACACTGTGTATTGGAGGTGTATAATATGCACATAATATGTAAACTTTGAACAAAACCCAAGGTTTCCAGAACACGTTTCTCTACTGTATATCTAGCTAACGGAAAGAAATAATTTAAATTAATGGCAACTGAAAAAAATGTTTCACAAGGAACTTTGTCCTCGGAAATTGTTCGAGATTTGCGTGAAGCATTTGATTTCTGTGATTCAGACAAGGATGGTGAGCTTAATGGTGCGGATATAGGAAGTTTAATGACATCCTTTGGAATAAATATTTCAGAAACACAATTAAGAGAGTTTAAGTACGTATACGTATGCAGCGAAAAACTGATAGCATATTTGTGTGAGAAAGTGCTCAATTAGAAAATATAGCTTGATTTGGTATACCTATACGCGTGGATAAATGCAGACTCTTAAATATTTAGGTACAGTTTTAATAACAATATATTTTAATGCTGATTTCAATACTCGAAAGCTTATTAGTTTATAAATAAGTGATCCGAAGCAGTTTGAATTTTATCGTTACAACATTAAATATCGTTTAGGTCTATAAGCACTTCTGATTCAATGTGCATAAAATTCTTAAATATTGAACGATGTATTCTTCTTGTATGTTTCATGTTTGAATTATTTTATTTCATAAATAAGTTTCATCTTGCTGGTCTTTAAATCTGTTTTGAATTTAAGAATCATTTATTGAAAATAATATTTTATTTCTATAATTTTTGAATTTATTTCTCATTCGTTAATCAACATAATCTAGAATATTTAGATATTATTGTAGTTATTTGGGTATTTAAATATAATATACTGCCCAATTCAATTTTTCCAATATTAGTGTGGATTAAGCTTTTATATAATAATTCGATAAGAACAATATATGTATATCAATGTGAATTTCATATATCTAACCGCAATTGTACTTTATTCCTTGCTGTACTCTTGCTGAACTTGAAACCCTATTTGCCCATTTATTGAATTATTTATATTAAATAATTGCACTTTATATTGCACAAATTTACTCAGTAGAATAATGATAAAAAAATACACACACTTATTTTTGTAATTTTAATTATAGAAAACTTTATTATAAAAAATAATATAATATTGAACCCGACTTGCTATGTACATTTATATTATATAATATTTATGTAAAAGTATAATTTAAATTTTAAATTTTAAATAATGTATAATATGGAATATTATATGGAATATTATTTTATACATGTTTAATAGATAAATGATTCTAAGATCGAAAAGTAGACGCCTAGCAACCATGGAAAGGGTCTTAATTTAACTATAGCTTATCAACTGAGATTTTATCAACTTTCTTTCTCTTTAATTTCTGCGACACTTTAAAAACAGAAATAATTTCATTTCGGCTTTATTTTCCATCTACCTTGAATTAAGAGTGAAAGTCTCTAAGGATCGTTGTCAATTATTATTTATTATTTTCTTTGAATGGGAATATATGCCACAATCAGATGTAGGATAGATACTTAAATAACGTATTAGGTTGAGTTTACAGATCAAACTTCCGTACTGGTTTGTGACATACCTACTATAGATTTCTCCTACTTTGCCTTCTTTTCAGTGGATGATGGATATCGCAGATACAGATAAAAGTGGGGCAATCAATTTTACAGAATTTTTTAGAATTATAACGCAGAATATCACCAAAGATAATAACTACGCTTTGTTCGAAAACGCATTCAGGTAGAAAATTGATACTTTCTGGACATTCAGTACTTTCTTTACGTGTGATAATTAATGAAACGTTTATCTATTTATCTAATTCTCATTGTAAATTTATAATTCTATAAAACAAACGCTAGGGATTTATCTAGATCCATTTGAAGGTTTTGAAAAACTTTAATTTAATTAAATTATATTTTCTATTTACTTTATCATAGAAGTATTTTGTTAAGAGGACAACCAATGCATATTAGAATATAATAGACTATTCCTGGAAAACATTCAAAGTTGAATTATAATTTTAAAAACATGTGAAGTTCTCTAAATTTACTAATTGGCTAATAATGCAAAGCAAACCAACCATAACAAAGAAATGAAAAATATTTAAAATATCTATCATTAAAAATAAGAAAACCCATCATTAAACAAACAATTATTCACGGCTTCTTAAATTACTCTTATTTATGATATTTCATTTCCTAAATATATCGATTTATATGAGTAAACCAACATATTTATTGATTAATACTACATCATAGGAATTAAAGGTATTAAATAAAATAAAAAATCAAGAATGAAAATATATTGATTTTTCTCTTCTTTAAATTAAACCGAATGTTTTCCTGTTGAAAATCATAAAATTAAAAAAATGTTATAATGTAAAAATAGTTATATTAATATAAAAAGGAATCATAAACATATCGCTGAAAAAAGCAAATTTTCAGAGATCAATTAGTTTCATTATCCAGTTGGTTTTATTCATGAAAAGAAATAAGTTATTACAGCTTCTAAGAACTATAATATTTTGTAAAATAGATGTTAACATCTTTTGAATTTTTTTAGACAAATTGTGAATTAAAAACAGAACTTTTAAGTAAACACAAAAGATTTAATAAAACACACAAAGTTATTAGAATTTTATTTAAAGTTTAAAACGGATGTTAATTAAGAATTCACTATATAATATATTCTTGATATATGCGAATTAAGTATAAATGTATACAAGACGCATCCTTGTAAAAAAGTGACCGTTAATTTAAACTAATAGTTTTGCGTACCTTTATAACATTTTAGATTAACGTAAAATATTCCACAATCTTTATTTTGTAACAGAAGCGTATATGAGCTTGACTAATACTAACAATTTTATATTTTATTAATTATTTGAGTGTACAGTATATTATTTATTATTATACAGTAGGTATATATTGTGTAAATATGTACATACATAGTTTAAAAATAATATATTTAATTACTTTTCAAATTATGTTAAATATATTAATTATACAGTTATAAATATTTTCAAATATAAAATGTAGTTTAGTTCAAAGTTTTAACACAGAAATGTGTATAAAAAAACAATTAAATGTTAAGTGTAACATTTGAATTAAAAATCATATGTCCTTTGTTTATTACAATTAAATATGCAATTTTTGAAGCTGTAAGGATTCCTGATTTTAGGGACTGTTTAAAATAGTTTGACTTTAATTAAAATAAATGTATCAGAAATAAGCAGACACATATTTATACTATTCACATGTGTATATTGTAAAATTCGCATCTTTCATTATACATGAAAGTAATTGTGTATGAGAGTATATCATTAATTTATGGATTTATTGCTATAAATATATTGAAAAGGTGTGGTTTAAAAATTAAAATGGATTTTAATCTTATAATTTGATAATTAAAAATTAAATATTTGTTATGCATTTTATATATGAGTTTTATTGGTTTAGTTATTAAGAAATTAATTTAAAAATACGAGTAGTTATATATTATGCAGTTTGTAGGTATATTTTTTTGTAATAATGACGAAGAATTGTCATACATATAATACATAATGTATCATGTCTGTATTGCTTAAGTTTACTGCTCTCTGAATTTTTAATAACAAAATCTAGTTTATGCTATAATAGTAAGATACTCTTAAAAATAAGGTAGCATCAAAGGATCATAAATCAGTGTTCAATGTATCTTTATAGTTACTTATTATAACGTGTGTGCGTCAATTTACAACAAAGGAACTACATACATTTTTATCAAAAGATGAAGGATAATAGTACTCTTAATTGCTTTTTAAATAGGTGGATGACGATAAAAAAGCGAAAACAGCATTGTCATTACAAAGCATATTAATTTTAGAAGAATTTAGTGTAATATTATTTTAAATTAATTACCTGATTTTCTGTTTATTGTGAATGTATAAACAAAATGGTCTAAAATGTTATTTCTCATTTTAATATCCGTATTAAAATATCATTAAGTAAACTGAATGATAAACAACAATTCTTAATAACTCTTAATACTTACATTTTAAAAGATCACATTTATAAATAAAAATAACTATAAAGTTATAAAATAGGTTGCTACAAAATGTAGCAGATTAAATTCTATCCATTTTAATAAACGCATTTCTATTATCGCCTAATGGAGAAATATAGCGTGAGTGACTTATTAGTTTTAATATTAATTTGTTGTAATTAAATAGAAAACAGATTATAGATTTTTAATTAGAATAATTTCTATATCTAAATATCACGTGTTTTGTTATACTTTTGAAATAAAAATATGCATAAACTTGGCGATATTTATTTCTTTATATATTTAAATGAATAATGTGATACACCTGTGATGAGTCTATCGTGACATTCAATTTAATAAAAAATATCTACACAATTAATCTTCAATACATTTATTTACACTTTATAGCAAGAGCTACGTATGTTGATTTTATCAATTTTTTCTTCTAATGCGAAGATTATTTGACAAGGACGGGAACGGATTCTTGGACAAACACGAGTTGACTTCGGCTTTGCGGGGATTCGGAGAAGAACCGACTGAGGCCGATGTGGAACGAATGCTCAAGGAGGCCGATATGGACGGCGACGGGGAGATAACACTAAAGGAGTTCGTTCGGATCATGCAAGCTGGAATGTTTATGGATTCTTTGCATCACAATAACTACTCGGGGGCCAACCGACGCCATTGAAACACTCTCAACAATTCAAAAATGCACCCAACGACCGTTATACTGTGTTCAAATTTAAATGTTACAATTTATATGTGACTGTTCAACATAAAATTCGTGATGCGCCAATCTTAATTAAGTCACATGTAAATAAATGGCAAAACATCGATATTTTAAGAAAATTAAATATTAAAGACCACTAACTGGGTACTAGTAAATGAGTAAATACACTGAATTACTTTTAAAGTACTTGAAATAACAAATCAATTTAAATGTATTTACTATTTTTTATCAAGCGAGACAAGAAATGTGACATAAATCTAGTATACCTATATTATATTTGTTTTTTGATTTTGATTTTACTAAAATCATAGAATGTTCTACTTCCCTCCCAACGCGGGTACAATTGCATCATCCTAACCAATCAGAATACACGAAATAATGAAATGCCATTATATGTCAAATTAATGCAGTTTATTTTACTTTTAAAAAACTCTTTCTTCATAACTTGATAACCATTTTTGTAACCAGACAGTTTAAAATAACGTCTGTTTTTATTACAACAAGCATCATTGACACATTTCTTCATTTTCCACGCTTTGTAAAATAACCTAAGATTCTTTCGGTATGAATTATACAATTTAAACATATATATATATATATATGTCTTGATATGTTTTCTATTTGTAATTCCAACTGAACATTGGTACTAAGAATAATAATAAGTTGTTATATATATTTATACACAGGTGTTTTTTAAACACAATGATAAATAAAAAGGTACAATACTGAACCTATTAAAAAAACCACAGTTCTATATTACTGGATTTTTTTACAAAATCATGCAACTTTGTTATGTATGCAGTGATTAACGTTGTTTCGCTAATGAAGTTTTAATTTAAAATACTTAAAACAATGTTTTTGAATATATGTTTAATTTGAAACACAATTAAGAGCGTCAAGAATTATTTAGTATTCCTTGATAATATAAATTTAAATATAAAATGAAGGAATTGGAAGTTTGCACAATATAAAATTGAAAAAAAGTATTTGTTATATTATTCTCTACATTTTTTTAAACATTTAACTATTTTACTCTGTTTGAAAACAATTTTTTGAAAAATATTTGGTAAGTAGAAATGCTTCCATGAATATTATTTATGTATGCATATTATGCGATAATGTTAAAATATTATTTTAAAAGCATACGTATTTTTGTTTAAAAATTAAAAGCTTTTTTCAATTGCATATGATTTCTTATATAAAAAGTTATATGATTATATTTTCATTATTTATTATACTATAGTCTAAAATTAGTATTCTGTACACTTGTACGTATTTGTTTTTTACGTAAAAATTAAAAGCTTTTTTCAATTTTATGACTTTTATATAACAAGGCTTTATCATTATAATTTTTTATAGTCTAAAATTATTATAATATAAATTATAAGTATTTTTTTTGTACAAACAATTTTAAATATTTTTGTGCACATTCGTGTCGCACTATATAGACTTTAATATTTTATATAATTTCGTTAATAAAAAAATTATTTTCATGACTTAAAATACTCAAATATTTAAAAAAGTTGTTCTATTATTTATATCTAATACACTATTTACGCAGATATTGAAAATATTATTTTTTAATTCTTATTGTTCTGTAAAATATTAATTGCATTGATCTTTGATAAATTGCATCTTTGTTTCTTCAAAAATATTCTGCTATGAGTTAATGAAAAATTATAATTTTTAATAAAAAGTACATTTTAAAAGAGTCATATTTAAAAAAAGATTTGACAATCAAATATAAGATTAGGTTAACTTTGAAAATAATGCAATTTAGTTAAAAACTAATTCATTTTGAATACTGTTAACCAAAATATATGCTTCCAAGAATTGTGTATATATTCACTCTTTGAATTATTTCAATAGGAAAATTTAACACGTTTTAGTACACTAAAAAAACGTATAAATAATAAAAATAAGTAAACTAAATCAAAAGTTATAAATCCCGAAAATTTGAAGAACAGTACATGTTAAACGTGTTAAAGACATTCACTCTACCAGGAGTCTGAATAGAAAATTAATCGAATATGTATTTAGTTACATTTACTTTAAGATGTTTTATAAATTTCTCTATCAAAATGAATTAAAACCTGAAATTTATAACAACTCGTTTGCTTTTCGTAGGATATTTAAAATTTTCTAACATTAGTCACCGTCTTATGTTTTTTTAATATTCAATATTAGTCTAAGCAAAAATTATAAAAAAATATACATTGCGTGGATTCTCCATCATAGTGCATGATTAAATTCGTCACATTTGATATTATTATATTAATAATCTAGTAATGACCGTATTAGTAGTCGAGATATGTAATAAACTAATAATGTTCTATGCTTCATCGAAAATATCTAAACTTTGAAATCATAAAAGTTATTTTTAGTAAATATATAGATGACATTTACTAATATTGCAATATATAATTATCCATTTATACTAAATTCAAACCTATTAATGGTATTTATCGTTTATGTAGTAAACTTAACCCATTGTAACATATGTTAACCTTTCATTCATTTGATTCTTTATATTAATTCTTTTTAAATATTTATCATTTTTTAATTATATCTTTCCATTCATATGAATCCTGTTGATATGTATAAAAACTGAATTTTAATGTATGTATTATTTTGTTCCATATAAAAGAATGCATTAAAAAAATATATAGAGTATGTTATCATAATAATACAAATGTAATATAGCACAAATATATATAATACAAATGTTCATAAAATATAGATGTGCCTACATGTTTTATATAATAATATGATTGTTCAATATTGATATGTATTATGTATTAATAATATATGAGTTACAGAAACTGAAATATAATAATAAATTAAATAATACATATAAATCAAAACTATCATAAGTGAAATTGATTTAGATAAAGATTGGATAAAAACAAAACAAAAAATAATCCATGTAAGTTTATGTAAGGGTAACTTCACATAGTTTCGGAGGTTTATCAAAACATTGAATAAAACGTAAATAACAAGTATTTTTTTGGTAAAAAGTGAACTTTTTGATGAAATAATTATGCATAGTTTAGTTTTTAAATAATATTAAAAGGATGTATGATTCCCATGCCTATATGAGATACACCACTCAAAATTCATTCTGAGGTAACTATGGCAAACAGAAATACCGGCCACATGGGCGAACTAATACTAATTATTGTACAAAGGCAATAGGAATTCAGACTTACGGAAAAATATGGAAATATATTTATGACAATGAAATCACACACTCATATATCAGAATTTTTACATGTTTGGTCAAAATTCTGATTGGCTAGCAATGTAATACTATAAACATACTTATTTAGGCGTTAGTTAAAACACTATGACGTGTACACTTATTTTTTCCATGCAATATTAGTCATATAAATGTTGCTTGATTATTTTCTGAAGATTATTGGCAAACTGGTTTTAGTTACTCCATTTTACAATATACTATTATAAATAGATTATTTTGTGTATTCAAGTTTTATCCAAGCCATATTTCATTTATTTGACTAAAATTAGTATCATTAAAATAATTCAACACCGCAAGTAATTGGTAATATTTAATAATAATGTTTAAATTAATAATATATAATATAATACAATATTAATAACATTAACGAATATATCAATAGTAAGACAAATACTAATATAAATTCGACCCTGAAAAGCCATTTACAGTCTTCACATTTAATCGAACTTCATTATCAGTGATGGATAATGCAGTAGGAATTGTATTATACCTATATAGTAAAATAAAAATAACAGTTTCAAATCGTCTAGATGCAATTCACTTAATCTTAAATCACAGTATTATATATTCAGGTTCACTATGTAATTTGTTTAAGATGCGTGGAGATTTGCAAACCAATACATTTTAACAAAAGTTTGGGGTGTCAAATGGAAATATTGATTGTTTGGTTCCTGACATCAAACGTTCTAAAAATGTATAGGGTCGCAAATCTCTACAAAACTTCAACAAATGTTAAAATCTGTACATAGTGAACCAGATTAATAATAATTAACATTAAAATCCACGCATTATAAGGTATTCTATGTAATGGCAGTCACTGAGAAGATTTGGGATCGACAATTCCATAGTTTCTTTTAGTCACCATTTTTTGGCCTGTTGGTACGTAGATATCTTACCTCATATGTCCCTATTCTTCAAGCCTTTAATCTTTATAAGTTTCAAAGACCAACTATTCAATAGTAGAGTTCTTCGGTTCTTCTAGCCAAGAGCGAAACAGTACCGGACGAGTCCCGCTATCACCTGCGGGTCAATGCGGGAAAGATTGAGTTTCAATAAAAACTGCAAGTCTACTTCTCTTCTCCTCAAATAGTCAAACTCTACCCAAAGCTTTACGAGACCTCAATCTGGTTACACCTCTCTCCGACTTTCTCCCAACCTTCTTATTCGACAACCCATCAACTGCGACCGTCCTTGCGTTCAGTCCATATGAGCCTGATCAAGTAGACCAGAAGTGGTGCGAAATCTCTTGATGTATCTGGGTTCTATCTTTCTGATGTTCTCTTTTCATCCTATCGTCTGTTGCCGTTCCTGCCTGATAACATTACATCTAAATATAGCGTACTTCACATATTCATATTCGCACCCCCATCTAGAGCATGTTGGTGGGGGTGCTTCTCTGATACGGAACTTGTATGCCCTGAAGATTGGGCAGTGTTCAATTTTTTACTGATGAATGAGTGTTTTTCCTTATCTAATTGTACATGCATACATGCGCTTTTTCGGTGCTCGCATTGATTTTCTTTTTGGCAGCGTTGATTGGGAGTTCGGTCCTTTTTCCTCTCTCTTGTGCTAGGCGGACTGCAGCTTCATTACCTCGGACTCCACACTGTGACGGTATCCATGGATAGGTACACATTATTTATTATTGACTTGGAGTTTGTGCAGAGTATTCCAGATATCGTTGCTTGTAGCTGATCGCTGTTTGCCATTCATACTTGTTGTCCTGCTCTGATGGCCGCCATTTCGGCTTGGTGCCTGGTGCTGTATTGTCCTGATGGAATAGACATTTCAGCATTGCATGCTCCTGATATTTGGATCCCACCTCCTTCGTACTTTCTTCTTTATCTGATTCGTCCGTCCACATCTGGATATCTCTGAAGCACTCATTGATAGTATCTTCCACTTTTTATTTTTTTGTATTCTGATTTCTTATATTCAGATTTGAGGTTGGTGTTAAAGCTGTGTGGTCATTTCTCCATTTCCAACGTGGTACTCTGTACACTCGTGGTGATATATTATGTGGCCAGATATCGATGTATGCTT